>CM054826.1:6783837-7025991 GCA_028984105.1 Lavandula angustifolia | reverse complement strand
GGATATGCTTGGACCAAGCTTGTGGGATATTCGGAATAGTAATTCTCACACGTAAGTAATAGCTCTATCGTATATATGTTTTTGATTTCTTTTGCTATTTAATTATATTCAGTTTCCGCGTCATATCAAACTTTTATATTTTCAAATTGAAGGATGACGGTTGAAAATGGTGGCTTGCATTGCTATTGAAGCTCTTTCTATATTAGAGAAAGTGCATTTACGAAAGGGTGAGGTCTCATCTCTATGTGCTAGTTTTTCTCTCATATGTTATAAGCACATTTTTTTCTCTATGTATAAACAGTTATACAGTTATCAGTCCTTTATTATTGAATTCTAAGTTTGTAATTGCTGTCTTGTTTCATATGTGGAAGAAGATAAGATTTTGTCTATCTTGTTTATTTCTATTACTTTTGCTGCAATTATGTGGACACATACTTTGGGCTTGTTATTTATTTAATGGTTGGGTGCGGACTTTAATCAGAAAATATTTAAGCATTTACATAAATATTATTTTCTGTGAAATATATTTATTATCATGATTAATAAATATCACGTACTCCCTCCGTCCCGCTCATTTTGTGGCTCACATTTTCCCAAAGTGATATCCTGTTATTTGTGGCCACTTTTCACCCGTAAAAAATTATTATCATATCTTCTACTCTATCATCTTCTCTCCTACTTTATTACATTCTCTCTCACTTTATTACATCCTCTCTCCTACTTTATCATCATTTCTTTCATACTCTTTCATTAACTTACTCATCTACTCTCTCTCATACTTTTATTATCTACTCTCTTAATTCCCATGCCTAAAAGAACGTGGCCACAAATAACGGGACGGAGGGAGTAATTGTTATATAGCTTCACTGACTTTCTTGGTGACGTTGCATTTACTAATGATTGCTTGGTTTGTATGCCAAAATATGTTAGGTATCTTCATGGGGATGGAAACCTGAGAACTTTTACTCGGTTGTTCAGGAAGTCCTGATGAGAAAAAATTATACCTGGTTGATCTTGGTTTAGGTAAATACCTGCATTTTCCATTATGCGATTTCTATACTTGTTTTGAGTAATTTTGTTTCTAAGAGCTACTTGCAACAGCTACTAAATGGAAACGTGGCCTTAGTGACATGCCTGTTGAATATGATCAACGACCTGATATATTCTTTGTTCCATGGTCTATCTGACCCTTGGGTTCGAATGTGTTTTCAGAGGTACTGTTCGATATGCCAGTGTTCATGCTCATTTAGGTAGAAGGGGCCGGCCGGAGAGATGATTTGGAATCTCTTGCTTATACACTTATATTCCTTTTATGGGACGCCTGCCTTGGCAAGGATACCAGGTCTACTTGGTGTTTATGGTGTTCAGCATGTTTATATTTTATTTGGCCGGCTCATTGATTTACTTCTCAAATAGGGTGAGTACAAAGGATTTCTTGTTTGCAAGAAGAAAATGGCAACATCGCCGGAGGTTCTCTGCGCCTTCTGTCCAAAACCTTTCAAATCGCTTTGTGGAATATGTGGTTAATTTGAAGTTCGAGGAGGATCCTAATTATGCTAAATGTATCTCTCTTTGATGGGATAGTTGGACTGAATCCAGACATCAGACCTATCAACACCGACGGTGCACAGAAGGTACATTTCATCATTTATCTGTCTCTCACTGAAATATAATTGGTAAAGCTGTTCATATGTAGTTTAGTATTGCTGCATCCTAATAATTTTTGTTTTTGTTTGGAATGAAGCTTATCCAACTGGTTGGTCAAAAGAGGGGTAGACTAACTTTTGGATATGAGGAAAATAGAGCAACCTAAAAAGAAAGTTCGAATGGGGCTGCCTGCAATGCAGTGGATTAGCATTTATACTGCTCGTCGACCAATGAAACAAAGGTATTTGTCCCATATTATACTGCACTTGGAATCTAACACAGCTCCGTCGAATTATCAGCTTGCTTCTTCCATCTCCTAATAAATATTTTTCACCGGATCGCTTGCTTGCTTACAATTGTTTTGTTCTCTCTTCCGTAATCCAAATTTTACAATTCTTCTGGGTTTTTTGTATTGAAGATATCACTATAATGTGACGGAGGCGAGGCTGCCCCAACACATCGAAAAGGGAATGGAAGACGGCTTGCTCATCAGTTCTGTAGCTTCTGCTGATGATACGTGGGCGATAGTAATGGATGCTGGTACTGGTTTCACCGCCCAAGTATATGACCAATCGCCTATACTTCTTGACAAGGTAGTCCACGCTCTTAACGCTTGCTGAATACGTACACACCTAGCACTAATCTTGGAATGGTTACAGGAATGGGTAACGGAACAGTGGGATAAGAACTTCTACATTACTGCAATTGCAGGAGCTTCAAATGGCAGCGGGTTAGTCATAATGTCAAAAGGTTAGCTTTTCGTGATGCTTAGTTCGCGCTTTTGTACTATCATGTATGTCCCCCATTCGCATAATTAAAAACTCCAATTTAGGCACAAAATACTCGCACAATCCTACAAAGTCAGCGAAACGCTTCCGTTCAAGTGGATAAGCAAGAAGTGGAAGGAGGGTTATCATGTTACTTCCATCGGCACATCCGGGTCTATATGGGCCGTAGTAATGTCTTGGGGTGCTGGATACTGTGACCAGGTTCTATATATATCTATATATATATATATATATCTTTGGCCTAATTATCGATCAGAAGATTTAGCTTGTATGAATCGTTATTGGTTTGATACCAACTATGTGAGTGGTTTTGGTATGTTAAGTTTGTGGCGATTCTTGGATTTCATATATATGTATGATTAATGCAATAGGGTTCTATCTCTGATCTAATTATCGATCAGAAGATTTAGCTTTGTATGAATCGTTTTTTGGTTTGATACCAACAATGTGAGTCGTTTTGGTATGTTAAGTTTGTGGCGATTCTTGATTTTGCATATATGATCAATGCAATAGGTTGTGGAACTGGATTTTCATTACCCGAGCGAGGGCATTCATATACGTTGGGAAGGTGGGTTCCGTATCACGGCAGCAGCAGCTACTCCGGACCAGGTTGCTGTCATCTTAAGTTCACGGAAAAGAGATCCGTTAACTTATTTTCAAAACCTTGAAACACAGGAGACGCTCCGTACATCCGCCTTCCCCAGCGCGCACGTCAAGGTTGGTCTCCCCCTTCCTTCCGATTTACCTACCTTACCTTATCGTATCATATTAATAGAACCCGGTTTCGTTTGCAGAATAAATGGGCCAAGAATCTATACGTTTCTGACTATTTGCTATGGCCGTACAGTTTCGTAGAGCAGCCATGTTGTAAACCTCGTACTGAAAGAGGTGGTCTGAGAGCAGCAAAGCAGAGCTTAGTTGTTGTAGCCATAGTACAGAAGGTAGGTAGTCTTTCTTCTTTCCTTTTTTGTTTTTCTTGCAGAAAAGTCTTGACATTTATGTTTTTATTAAATGTTTGTAGTTTTGTCTAGCTAGTGTTTCTCTCTCTCTCTCTTCTCTCTGGTATTACTAGACACACACACACACACAAACAAACACACACACACAGTCACAAAATTATGAAAGTCACTTTATATTGTTAGGAGGAGTTGGTTAAAATCTTAATGAAGCGACAAGTTCATTAAAATTATGAAACTTCTAGAAGAGCTGCAGCATGTTGTCCATGGCGATTGGCTGCAGCGGCACGAGCTTACGGCGATCATCGGCGTCTTCTTCGGGTGTCGATTTTGACGGTCTATAGCACAATTTTTCTGCAGTGAGCTTGACCTGCAGTTGAGTACAAGGGAGTTGATATGAGATGCATATGCTTTTTCACTACCAAAAAAAGACTATAATAAGATACAATAGGAAAGAATCTGACCACAACATTATCATGCTCAAAACAAACCACAAAAATGCAGGTGCAGCTGCTGCTATCGTGAACTGTCCTCTCAATTTCCGTGACCCGCGCGTCGCAGTAGAGAGCGTGATCTTCGGTTTCCTTGTAATCAAACGTCCACAGACATTAATTTCTAATAATTTAGATATGTTACCAAAATCAATCTTGGTTTCAATAGACATAATTTGAACGTTGATCAATTTCCTTGTAGTCAAACATCCACATACATTATACGAAAATTTCTAATAATTTCGATATGATTCAAATCTTGATTATGATAGACTTAATTCAAACAACCCGTAATACAGAAACAAGGTGGTACCTTGAAGCAAAGAACGAGATCTCCGATATTGACACGATCGCATTCGGAATGTTCCAAAGGAATCGATCTCTCTCGGACCGCTTTGTTAAGGCTCACCCATTCATCTTGGTCTTTGCCAAAGCCAGCAAACCTCACACGAACGACCTATTGAATTTAGGTCAAGGATTTCAATCTCTACTTATGAATGAAGTTGTAGACTTCATTACAAGATTACATACATAGAGAAGGCTTAAAATAGGTTTTCAAGAATGAATTGAAATCCATATATGTTTAGTCTAGTGTAGTCTAGTCTCAAGAAACACTATCTTTAGGAATCAAAACCAAAAGGGATGGTGATTCAAGAATCGAGCAACGAAGCAAGAACGGATTGATCTTACCATCTCTCCCGAGTGAAGGAATCTGTAGCCGAGGAAGGTAGAAACATCAAACCTAGCAATAGAGAACACGAAACTGATATGTTTGTATCCTTGTAAGTATATACAAGAAAGAAATGGGATACATCATATATATGTGAAGATAAAACTCACCAAGCAGAATCCTTAGCTGATCTAGCTTCTAAAATCAAGTTTTCAAGCTCAACAACCGCTTCACTTGCAGAAATTGTTTGCACTGGCATAAATTTGCAGAGTTATCATTTATCAAATCTAAATGGCGAAAAAACAAACTTAAGAACTACACAAACATCCATAACATGCCACATTGCGAAGTTCATCTAGCATGCTGAGTTAACACTACAAGTCTTAGCATGTTCATTTAGTTCATTTAGAAGCAATGGAAGTGGCTAAAGAAGCAAGAAACATAAACCATATCCATGAGTTCGAATTTAGAATAGCGTTGCCATAATAACATCTTGTAAAGGGACATAAAGAGCAAACCTTTAGTCCTCCTCTTGATTATAGCAGTCTTTGAAGGAGGAGTTCTCTTCTGTGGTTTGGGTGGAACAACGACAACTGCCAAGTTCGTTTCCTTATCACTGAACCAACTTTGCACCTGCAACACCAGAAACATAAACACCAAACAACTTCAAATGCTAGAACAAATATAACATACACACTAAGATGAATTTCAAAGAAAACCTGTTCCCATTTTATAGGAGGCTTTTCGAACGATGTACAGAATTACTGCATCAAAAACACAGTTAACCAAGAATCCAAACAAGATTTGAAGAGTAATCATTTGGATTGATCAATTAGTACAACAAAATAGGACAAAGAACTCACTTAAACTTGACACAAAGCTCCTGGCAGAATTCTTCACTAACTGTTTTCTCTCTCATTTCCTTAAACAACTTCTCCATTTGGATTATCTGCTCAAGGCACAAGCAATCAAACCAAACATTTCAAACAGATTTCAGCTGCAGTGGACAGCAAATTTGCCAAAAGTTCATCATTTTTACATTTCACAGTTGCAAATGATGTTTTTTTTTTGTCATTTAATATCTTTAACAAAGCAAAAGAATCTACATAAAACAAATCATCAATTTACATGTAAATACAATTCTGGTCCCTAAATAGCAATTTTCTTGGCTAGGTGCCAAAAACCCTTCTCATACACCCAATTTCTTGCTAAATTACATCACCAGAAATCATTTTTCTAATATCCCACAAAACAAAAGAACAGAAAAAGAATGAATTTTTCTTGATATTTCAACATGCATAGAATTTCATTCAGATTTAAACTACAGGAAAAGGAGAAGGGATCATCAGAGATGGTGTCTGGGACATCTTAACCATGTAAAGATGAAATCTTTAGAACTTTAAAGAAATAAAAATCAGAACTTTTTAAGAAAAAACAAACATTTCACAATCAGCAAGAATTAAATCACCTCTGCAAATGTGAACTCAGGCAAATCAATTTCCGCTTCCATGGCCTCAGACTCACAATCCATCCCTATCTGCATGTGTTTGCGTTCTCACCGAGTCAGTCAGGACTCAGTCCCTCGGCACATTGATTTCTTTGACTGGGTTTTGATAAATTATTGAGTGAGAAAAGGTTTGAAGAGAGAGACAGGGAGAGAAGTCTCTGAGGTGAGATTGGTGCAATAACTGCTAATTACCTTTTCTTATCTTATAATTAGTGTCCCATTAAACAAATCTTACTTGCTATAGCAATGCCGGATTTTATGCAGCATTTATTTTAAAATATATTACTGTAGTAGTTTTTACATTTTTCATGTTATTTTGGTGAAATTAATGGGAATAACATAAAGTAGAATAAAATGAATATATTTCGAATAATTCTTTCTCCGGCGACCCGCTGCCGTAATCTTCTTCTCCGGCGGTTCTGGAAGATGTCGCCGGCGAGAAACAAAGCCCACCTCTCCCATAATTGATCAATTCCAATAACTAACCCATTTCTGCGATCAACTGATAGATTTGGAGGCCCAATTCGTTTTCAAGAAAACCCAATTTCTCACAATTGATTCTTGGCCGGTTCTGGAGATAACCAGTCAAATTTTATTTATTAAGGAACATATTTGAAAATAAAATGAAAGAAAAACATTTATTTATTAATTTCTCATGCATGGAGACAATTCTGCCTTCAATATTTCCTTTTGCCTGATTTCGTTTAACTTTTCCCTTTTCTTTATACTCCCTGTGTCCCACTTCAAGTAATTTATTTTGTGGAAATACCCATTTTAATCTCTCTCTCTTTTAAATACAAATGTAGCCCACTTCTTAAACAAAACACAAAAGTAGCCATTTTGTCTTTATCCGGCGGGGCCGATGGAGGGCCGATGGGGTAATCGGCCCTTCAAATTTTTTCTTTTTTTCTCATGGTAAGGGCCGATGGCCCTCCTTCATATTCTTTTTTTTTTTTTACTTGCTAAACATCGGCCTCACATCCTTACAAGACCATTAAAAATTATTGCTGAAGACCATTAAAAAAATAATTTTATAGGGCATCGGCCTTTTCAATCCTAAACAAAATTATTCTTTTTTTAGGGATTATGGGGCATCGGCCCTTACTTGCTAAACAAAATAATTTTATAGGGCATCGGCCCTTGCTAAAATAATTTTATAGGGCATCGGCCCTTACTTGAAGACCATTTTTTTTTTTTTTTTTTTTAGGGATTATGGAGGCCTATGGATTCCGTCGGCCCTCCATCGGCCTCTCCATCGGCCCCATCGACCCACCGTCGTATAGGGGACAAAAATGGCTCAGATTTGGGTTTTTTTTTAGTGTTTGGCCACATTTGCTTTTCAATCCCAACCTGTTTGGCCATTGTCAGAATACCTCATTTATTTTTTCTTTTCGGCGTTCCACTCCAATTGATCCGTTTCTAAAAAATGTAATATCTCACAAATTATTTCTTACTTTGTCATTTCTATCTTATCTTATTATTTATTTTCTCACTATCTTATTCATCTTATCTCTCTTACTTTATCATATAATTCTCTCATACTTTATCATCAACTTTCTTAATTTCCGCGCTGAAAATAAACGAATCACTTAGAGCGGACCGAGGAAGTACTATATTTTACGAGCGAAGGAAAAATCCGCAATTCCTACGCGATAATGGTTAACTCAATTTTGTGATTTTATTTAGCATTTACAACTGGTTGACTGGTTGGTAACTGGACATATTATTGAGAATATAGGTTTAAATTTGTTGCAATTTGTCTTTATTACCATCTCTGCTGAAATACAATCATCCAGCAAATTATTCCATTCCAAAAGGGAAGGATGATAATAGCATTTAAGTCAAATATGGCATACAATCATACCTTAGTTACAAATTCAAATTTCTTCTTAAAATTGCCTTCTCCATTATTACCTTATAAAAATTAAGCATTACAAACAGAAGTCATCATCATAAATAGTGTGATCATCATAAATAGTGTGTTTATGATGTAAGAATAAAAGATGAAACACCAATTTGTATTAAAAGATTTGAAATGGGAGAGAAAAACATTAAAATCCCGGAAGTATTAGAGTACTTGAAATAACAAGAAAGCCACTGCACGTAGAGAGTAGAGTCCAAACCGTAAGTAGCTGCTTTTCATCTCTTCATTGTTTCATCTCTCTCTCTCTCTCTCTGGGCCCTTGATTCATACTTCCAAATGTTTTTTTTTTTCTTTCTTCTGCAACATAATTTGAGGTTTAATTGTTATAAATTGGTCTAATGGCTGGCTTAGAAAAAAGTAGAATCAGACAAGCAAAATCAAATCACTTTTCATACCAAAATCTTCCAATGTCATGTTTCTAATTAGAGGCCAGATAATAGAACAAAATATATTACACTTATATATCATGTGTCTTTTTATGAAAAGGAATGAGAATTTTTTATCTTGAAAACTATATAAACTTCAATCATGAATGGACCAAAACATGCATTTCTTATCTTAATATAAAATCTATTCTCAAATGAAAGTGACCTTCTAACAACAGCATGCAAGTTCTTTGATTAACTCTCCTTTCATTGCAGCATATATAAGTTAGTCTTGAAAAGCCTCAAGAAGGAGAATGAAGAAGGAGGTGATGTCTAGAGCAATGCTGAGGCAGAACACTCAATGCGGAGAAGAAGAAAAGCTC
This sequence comes from Lavandula angustifolia, assembly GCA_028984105.1. Classification (NCBI taxonomy): domain Eukaryota; kingdom Viridiplantae; phylum Streptophyta; class Magnoliopsida; order Lamiales; family Lamiaceae; genus Lavandula; species Lavandula angustifolia. Next base: position 7,017,260 of record CM054826.1, on the reverse strand, counting down.
GACCCACACGACAAACAAGAGTTTATGAAGAGGGTTCTTAGATCTACTGAGGATGATCACGAGAAGTTCTTGAGGAAAATCAGAAGCCGGATTGATGAGTGAGTTGTAATGCAACTACATGATTAGTGGCTTATACGCATCAAAATTTTAATAGTGATTATTTCATTATTTATTAATATATATATAATTTTTTAAAAAATTTCAGAGTAGGGATTGAACTTCCTAAAGTAGAAGTGAGATTTGAAAACTTAAGCATTGAGGGTGATTGCTTTGTTGGTGAGAGAGCTCTTCCTACACTCCCAAATTCTGCACTCAACATTGCAGAGATTGGTTTGAGTTGCTTCGGTATAAAGCTTGCTAAGAGAACAAAACTTGAAATACTAAAAGGCCCTTCTGGGATCATTAAGCCATCAAGGTTCGTGTTTTTATATATTACACAATTAGATACATAAATTGCACAAAAATTACAACTTTATGGCTGTTGGAGATAATCTAAACATTTATGGCTGTTTTTCATGTAATGATGGGTAGGATGACACTTCTATTAGGACCACCTTCTTGTGGGAAAACAACCCTTCTGTTGGCTCTGGCTGGGAGACTAAGCCCAAGCTTGAAGGTGTGTTGAACCAAGATAAAAATCACAACTTTCTTCAATCTTTGACTAAAGAAAGGATTTTATGAAGACTAGAGGGAATGCCTTATTGAGTTAACTCCTTTGAGCAGGCTAGTGGAGAAATCACCTACAATGGGCATAAGCTCAATGAGTTTGTTCCGCAGAAGACTTCAGCGTACGTTAGCCAGAACGATGTTCACGTGCCAGAGATGACTGTGGGAGAGACACTAGACTTCTCTGCTAGGTGTCAAGGGGGTTGGATCAAGATATGGTGTGCGCAAACCTAATCTCAACTTTAAGTATTTCAAATTTTTGCCAAAGACTATTATTATGTAGTATGTAATCATTTCTAAATCTTTCTAACTACTAATAGATCTCTTGAAGGAGATCAGAAGAAGCGAAAAGGAAGCTGGCATTTGTCCAGATGCAGATGCTGATCTTTTCATGAAGGTAGATTTTCTTGCAAGGATAGTAATTTTTCTTTATAGTGGCAAGTAGCTTTAATTTACTCTTTTCTTTTTCTTTCTTAAGGCAACTGCTTTAGAGGGAGTTGAAAACAGTCTTATCACAGACTATGTTCTCAAGGTCAGTAAAATTAGTAAAGACTTACTATTACTCATCCACCACTGCTATTCATCACTTATGATCACATGATTTGCAGATACTGGGACTAGATGATTGTCGTGATACAGTCGTGGGAGATCAGATGTTACGCGGTATATCCGGAGGCCAGAAGAAGCGTGTCACTACCGGTAGTTCAATTTAAAAGTTAACACTCAACACACATTCCACCACAGAAAATGAATGCAGAATTTGATGGTAATAATGCTTGATTTTTCTTGTCATAGGGGAGATGATAGTTGGACCATCCAAAGTGCTTTTCATGGACGAAATATCGACCGGCCTAGACAGCTCAACGGCGTTTCAAGTGGTGAAGTGTATGCAGCAGATAGCTCACCTCACAGAGGCCACTGTACTAATGTCTTTACTACAGCCTGCTCCAGAGACATTCAACCTCTTTGATGATGTGATCCTCTTGTCTGAAGGCCAGACCGTGTATCACGGTCCGATTGAGCATGTTCTTGAGTTTTTCGAAGTGAATGGATTCAAGTGTCCTGAAAGAAAGGGAACTGCTGATTTCCTCCAAGAGGTAAAATTAGTACTAATTCAAGTAAATTTATACAAGTTTGATCATCATCATTTCTTGTTGTGAGTATTTAACTATTAATCAATATTACATGTAATTCTTGTAAAAGGTAACATCAAAGAAAGATCAAGAACAGTACTGGGATGATCAAACTACACCATACAGATACATATCAGTTAGTGAATTTGCAGAAAGATTCAAGAATTTCCATGTTGGCATTCATCTCCAACAAGAACTATCCCTCCCTTATAACAAACTCAACTCTCCAAAGCAATCTCTAATTTACAACAGGAATTCAGTTCCCAAACAAGTCCTTCTCAAGGCCAATCTTGACAAAGAATGGTCCCTAATAAAGAGAAACTCATTCTTCTACATCTTCAAGACTGTCCAAATCATCATTGTGGCCATGATTGCATCAACCGTGTTTTTAAGACTGCACGCAGAGAGTGAAGAAGATGGCGATGTCTACATGGGCGCGTTAGTCTTTGGCATGATAATCAACACATTCAACGGATATGTCGAGCTCTCACTCACTATACAGAGATTACCAGTCTTTTACAAGCTTAGAGACTTGCTTTTTCATCCCACTTGGGCTTTTGCTGTTCCTCATCTCCTTCTGAGGATACCGATATCTTTATTTGAATCCGTCGTGTGGACTGCTACAACATACTTCACTATTGGATTTGCACCAGAAGCTTCGAGGTAAGAATTTACACATAAGAAGAGATAATTTAAGGTGTAGTAAAAAAATTGATACTGATGTAAGTTTAGTACAAATTATGCATACACAAACATGAAAAAAGAGTTATTTCCATGTTTACAAATGGGAATTTATTATGAAGAAAATGATCATTTTTCAGATTCTTGAAGCAACTTCTATGGGTTTTCTCTATACAACAAATGGCTACAGGTATGTTTAGGCTAATTGCAGGGGTGTGTAGGACTATGGTTATATCAGGAACTGGAGGCTCTCTTACTCTTCTACTCTTGTTCCTTCTCGGTGGCTTCATCGTTCCTCTCGGTTAGTCCAACACCATAAATAGTACTAATAACCACCAAAAGAGCAAATGTAGCTTCAATTTGTGTGTTTTATGAATAGATCAAATTCCAATCTGGTGGAGATGGGGATACTGGATTTCACCTCTTAGCTACGGATACAACTCCGTTGCAGTGAACGAGATGTTCGCCTCAAGATGGGTAAACAAGATTGGAAGCATGATAAATACAATTTTGCACGATATATATTAACCAACACATCCAAATCTCAGCTTCTGTTCTTGGCCTAATGGCAGAGTGCAGATAATGGTACGAGTTTAGGAATGTCGATTCTGAAGCAATTCGACGTCTTCACAGAAGAGAAATGGTACTGGATAGGCATAGCTGCTCTCCTGGGCTTTGCAGTTCTTTTCAACACACTTTTTTGTCATTGCTCTAATGTACCTAAACAGTAAGTTTTTCTTGATCACTACTACAAGTTTTTCACACCATTTTTGCTGGTTTATAATCTGATTTTCTGTTGGATATGATAGATTTCGAGAAGCTACAAGGTATAATTTCTCAAGAGCAAGAAAATGCTGCAAATCAAGAGAAAAATGAGAAGACACCAAGACACAGACCGAAAGTGGCTCCATGGAGTCATTGGTCCGGTCTAGATCTGGGTTCTACAGAAGCAACACAGGTAGAATGATTCATTCATCCATTCATCCATACATCATCTCAAAATCAAAGATCAGATTTTTATTAAACTACAAGATGTTTATATGGCAGATAGAGGAATGGTTCTTCCCTTCACACCACTATCCATGTCTTTTCAAGATGTTAACTACTATGTGGACATGCCCACAGTAAGAACCTGCTCCCCCTTCACATTTAACCAACCAACCTTAAACATGAACTGATTTTGAACTTTTGAGCTCAGGCTATGCAAGGAAAGGGAGAGATTAAACTCCAACTTCTCCATGAGCTAACTGGTTCATTTAGGCCCGGAGTCTTGACAGCTCTGATGGGAGTAAGTGGAGCAGGCAAGACTACATTGATGGATGTTTTATCCGGGAGAAAGACACGCGGATACATTGAAGGAGACATCAGAATATCCGGATTCCCAAAGAAGCAAGAAACCTTTGCTAGAATCTCAGGATACTGCGAACAAAATGACATCCATTCGCCTCAAGTGACTATACGCGAGTCCTTGATCTACTCAGCTTGCCTTAGGCTCCCTCAAGAAGTCAGCATAGAAGATAAAATGGTAAGCAAACAAAATACATTCTCCCTCAAGATGAGAGAACAAGCATTTAGTCTCCCTCAAGATTAGAGAACAAAATTTAGTCTAGAAAACAAAATATAGTATCCCTCAAGATTATGTAACAAAATTTAGTTCTAACATATATAGGTGTTTGTTCTTGTAATGACAGATCTTTGTGGATGAAATTATGCAATTAGTGGAGTTAGATGGACTCAAGAATGGTATAGTGGGGATTCAAGGAGTTAATGGATTGTCGACAGAGCAGAGGAAGAGGCTAACCATAGCAGTTGAGCTTGTGGCAAATCCCTCCATCATATTCATGGATGAGCCCACTTCTGGCCTTGATGCAAGATCAGCAGCCATTGTTATGAGGACTGTGAGGAATACAGTTGACACGGGTAGAACAGTTGTTTGCACGATACATCAACCCGGGATCGACATATTTGAATCATTCGATGAGGTAAACATACACAAAACCTCACATTGAATCCCCAGTTCTTGAAAAGCTTCAATTTTGTAATACTTGGATAATGTACTTCACCAGTTGCTTCTTATGAAAAGAGGCGGGCGGGTAATATATGCGGGCCCACTCGGACAACGATCCAAGAATGTGATAGATTACTTTGAGGTACATAAGATTGTTATTTCCCTTAAAGAGGAAAGTGTATGTATAAATCAAGAACTCTACCTAATACATGCAGTCAATACCCGGAGTTCCAAAAATCGAAGAGCAGCGTAATCCAGCAGCATGGATGCTTGAAGTTACCTCAGAAGCAACAGAAACTAGAATTGGCATTGATTTTGGGGAGTACTACAAATCATCATCTTTATATCAGTAAGTGCAAAAACACAAAATCTTCCAAATCATATCATAAAATGATAAAATGCATGAATTTGATCCAAGATTTCAACTTTACTTGTTCCCAGAGAAAACAAAGCTTTAGTTAAAGAACTAAGCATTCCTTCTCCCACTGCAAAAGACTTGCATTTTCCTACACAATATGCTCAATCCAATTGGAGTCAATTCAAACTCATCCTATGGAAGCTAAAATGGACTTATTGGAGAAATCCAGACTATAACCTTTCAAGATTCTTCTTCACATTAGCTGCAGCATTAGTCATTGGATCCATATTCTGGAAAGTAGGTACAAAAAGGTTAGTTTCCATTCCTTGACCTTCACAAAACTCAATCACTTGACTAGATATTATAAGATAAGCACGATGTACATATAATTTCTTGCCTCATTTTTCAGGGAAAACAGCAATGATCTTTTGACAGTTATAGGAGCAATGTTTGCTTCAGTTCTCTTCCTCGGTATAAACAACTGTGCAACGGTACAACCAGCAGTAGCCGTCGAGAGAACAGTCTTCTATAGAGAGAGGGCTGCAGGGATGTACTCAGTTTTACCTTATGCAATGGCACAGGTTAACTTTATTCATCTCAACACAATCACAATCAACATAATTTTTAGTAAAAAAAAATATATATATACTAATCAATACTAATTTCCAAGAGATGATGAAATGCAGGTGATCACTGAAATACCTTATGTATTTGTTCAAACAACATACTATACATTAATAGTATATTCAATGGTTAGCTTTGAATGGAAAGCAACCAAATTCTTGTGGTTTTTCTTTGTCAACTTCTTCTCCTTCCTCTACTTCACATACTACGGAATGATGACTGTATCAGCAACACCTGATCTACAAACAGCAGCAGTTTTTTCCAATGCATTCTACTATCTCTTCAATCTCTTCGCGGGCTTCTTCATTCCTGCACCGGTAAGTTATTTATGACCTCCCACCACTTAAACAAGATGAATTCTATCATTCTAAGCTATAACACAAGATTTATTCATTCAAACATTTCAATCTTTCAAAACTGCAGAAAATTCCCAAGTGGTGGATATGGTACTATAGGATTTGCCCTATGGCTTGGACAGTTTATGGCTTGATTGTTTCGCAATACGGAGACATTCAAGACGAGATCAAGGTGGAGGGAATGGCCTTCAAACCAAGTGTTGCAAGTTACATCCAAGAGCACTTTGGGTACAGATTGGACTTCATGGGAGAAGTTGCTTTAGCATTAGTTTGTTTCACTCTCTTCTTTGCCTTCATGTACGCTTACTGCCTCAAGATGATCAATTTCCAGAAGAGATAAAACTATGATCATACTATGTTATGCAAAAGATTACTATTTACTTCAATTGTTGTATCATTTTTCTACTAATCTTGATCCAAAAGATTCATTTTTTCTAGAGAAATGATGTTATTTGCAGCCTATTATTTCATATTCTTGAATCAACATGCATTTGATATTCTTCCAAAGCAAAATATTTGGCTTCCTTGATGTGGGCTTACATATTTAATATACTTCACTCTTTGATGGAGAAAAATCCGTTCTTGGCCTTGTAATATGGGTTCTATCCTATAACTTGAAAACGAGTGATTCTGATTCTCCCGCGGAGAGTGCCTAACGGGATATATACACTCATGATTACATGACAACTTTTCTTGATTAATAAATTCTGTAAAAATTATGCAATCATAAGTAGTAAATCTAGAGAAAAGGAAATGTAGGGTTCTTGAAATTCATTGTAAAAATGGAAGAACAAATTCTCTCCAACTTATGTGACAGTATATGTATGTGTAGAAAGGTTGTTCACCAGAAAGCCACACTTTATATGATTGCATGGGATGCGTATAAACGACAAATTTTGGATTATTCTTGATTGAGTGAAAAGGCTGTAGTCCTTTCAAATAATACAAAAAAAAAACACATTAGGAGTGTGGCCCGGGACCGATAGGTCCCCTTGGGATGGCGTAGTGGTGAAGGTGGGTGGCCCGGACCGATAGGTCCTGGGTTCAAATCCCACTGGAACCATTATGTGTTGCCTGTCTGTCACCTATGGTTAGCCTAGGGTGGTTGAACTCTCCTGTGTGGTATATGCTTCCAACTTTATTCTAGTGATCATGTTGTAATGGATGCCGAATTGTCTATCCTACATTTATAGCATTTCATTTGTCAATCCATATAGTAATAAGAAAAACCCGTAATTGTTATTTGATGTGCATACGGGATGGTGGCTTCGATTCGTATCAAGATTGGAGATAGTGATATGAAAACAGAATCAAAGCCTTGTTGCCATGAAAACCCCTAATCTCATTCTGATCCCAACTTTTTTTGCTGCTTTTACACAGAAGAATCAGATGTGACCACACACATCTTACTCCAAATGCAAACACTAATAATTTACAATAGATCAATAAAATATTTTTCTTAAAAAAATATATATAAAAAATGAGAGAATTCCCATGCTTGTGATCAGCTGGTGTGACAGAGGAATAAAGGAGGAATCTCTTCTGCAACACATAATCATCTCTTCTTTATAACAAAGTTAATTTCTGCTGGAATTATTGCAGAAAGGAGAATGGAAGCACATAGAAACAAGACAATAGGATTTGAAATGGACCATCAAAATTAAAGATCATCTGTCAATCATCATTGGGAGTAGCTGCCAATATTCTATATATTTATTTATTTATTTTCTTTTTTGGCTACTAGATGATAATTCTTTCATTTGGCATGTAATATATTCTCCTCCCACCAAGTCCCACTTACCTTACCAAAAGCTTATCTGGCATTTATTCAAGCCCCTAATGTAATATTAACACATGTAATCTTCGAAAAAAATTATGCTAGGGGAAGATCGTTGCTCTTCCGATTAAATTGTCATAGCAAAAATAAAGAACATGATGTGAAAAGAGCAAAAATGGAGACTTTCCCAAGCCCATTGGGATACATCCGCTATTCGAGGTGTGTTTTCGATAAACGGGCCTCGTTTATCTATAATTCTTGGAAGAAAAAAATGCAATCTTGTATTTAGAAATGGAAGAATAAGAAGGGTTTCATGTGATAAAAAGCATCCAAGTACGAGGGAAGTTGTGAAAAAATGTGGTAAATGTAGTAGTTATTGAATAGGATTTGGCATCCAACAAGTAGGATCATTCTCTTAATTGTTTATTAGTTCAACAAAATTTAGTGATATGTCCCTTCTTGAATATGTCCCTTTTTAGTGATTTGAGATGTTTATGCCCTTTTTCCTTTAACAGTAAATTCTATGAAACAATGATAATGCAGTTATATTATATGCATGCCTTTTTCCTGATGGCACAAACTTTCCAAAAACAACTTTTGTTTTTGTTTTTTGGATCAATTATTTCCCTGTATATGATTATAGAGAGAATTACAGATATAGTAATTTAATACTTATTATGGTACGATACGCTTAAATTTAACTGTTTCGAGTTTTATAACATCTTAGATTCATAATGAATTATATTAGTAAATAGTTGATGATTGATACCAGTAACAGTCTTGAAGTCTTAAGAGATCAGAAGTGTCGTGTATCATCCACTTGATATTGAACATTAGGCAAACACTAATAATTTAATATTTATTATTAATAAATTATATCTAGAAAAATGCAAGAAATGAGATTCTAAATTAAAAATCTTGTGATATGCTGATATTTTCGAGACAGAATCGCATTTTGCAGTTTTGCACCAATAACTTTAATCAGTGATTGATGAAACAGAAAGAGATGAAAAGGCGTGTTTTTTGTCATCATAATTCTGATTCCATTTCATATCACGCGCATACATAATATAATTAAATTAATATATAAGTGTCATCCTAACCCTATTTCAAAATTATTCTCTATTTTTTTATTTAACTTCTTTTCAAGAATAAATAAATAATAATCACATTTTACAAAATAATCCAAATTCGTTCTCACAAAACTAGTCCGTACAAGGATAGGGGAAATGATCTTCTATCCCACTTCTACGTCTCACTACATGTTCCACCCTCGGCTGACTCAACTAAGGGTTAGATGGAGACATGAAGTTAGGATTAAAAGGACACATGTCCTTACCTCGAAGGGTGGGACATGTAGTGGGACATAGAGTGCGGGGGTGGATTCGGGATTTCGAGTTAAGGGGACGAGAATTTATAAGGGTATGAAAGGTGTTGTACAGGGGTTCAGAGCGGAGCCCCCGAGAAATTTTTTTAGGGATGTTTGTTTCTATTTAGGTCTAACTATACTTACTACTTAGCGATATTATATTATTCATCTAACTATCCCTTGAAATTTATATTACAACATCCTATTTTGATAGGTCTACATGTGATCGGGGAGATTCAAGAATTTATTCAATTGAGCAATAAGTATTGAAAAAAATACAAACATAATATATCAATTGCATAAAAGTTATACTATATGTTAAATTACATGTGCAACTTTATCAAAATATATAGATATCCGAACTCCAAGTTTTAAACCTCCACTAAAGTTGGTGTACTTAATATATAATTTTTAATATTTTTCATATCTAGTTGTCACTTTCACACTAATTTTAGTTTTAACTTGGTAGAATGACAAATTCGAAAATTTCGTGGGAGAAACTCTAAAATCAAAATGAAATATATATGTAAATTATAAAAAATAGAGAGCTAATCGTAGCAATACACGAAAGTTCGAAGGGGGGGGGCGCGCACCCACCCGTCCCCTTTGTATCCGCCCCAAATAGAGTGGGATAGAAGATTCCCACCCGTGTCCAACCCACCCACCCCACCTCCCAACATTATATAAAGCTCTAAATGCCAACCTCATTTCATTCCCATCCATAATCTCTTCCTTGTACACTCTCTCTCTTCATATTATTTTTATCTTTATTGCATTATTTTGCACAGCCAAGAACCATGCAGAGACAACTAGCTAACATGAGGCAGTCCCTTTTTGATCAGGTGAAAATTAAAATCACTTCTGTTTCTCTCTCCAATCTGCATTTTGGATTAAAAAAATAAAACTTGTTCTTGCAAGTTGAGGCTTTATTTTAGTACTGTTAAGGTTGTCTACATCCATGCAAGTGGATACATATCCTAACTTAAAATTCTCACACAGATATATATATATATATATATATATATATATATATATGCTCGCATGTCAAGTCGATTTACAAAGTATCATTCTCGAAACTCTGTACTCTATAACTCATATGTACACACATTTGGATCACTACAAAAAGAGAAATTAACCTTCTTTTTTTGCAGGGATATCTTGATGAACAATTTATTCAGCTTGAAGAGCTGCAAGATGATGCAAATCCCAATTTCGTCGAAGAGGTTGTAACGTTGTACTACCGTGATTCAGCCCGGCTGATCCAAAGTATCGATCAAGCCTTGTGAGTTTCTCTCGTCATACATTTATATACGACGAGTATTTTAATTTTAGAATAGTAAATTTAGATTTCTTGCATGTAATTAACTTTTCTTTTTTTTTTCTCTTTTTCTAATTCTTGTTAGAGAGAAGAGTCCACTTGATTTTTCAAAGCTGGACAGCTACATGCACCAGTTCAAGGGCAGCAGTTCAAGGTAGTGTAATAATCCTAAGTTAAATTAGATTCTTCAAGAATTTACTGTCTCATGCAGGGAATATTCCTTTTCTTTTCGTCTGAGAATAATTAACCACTTCCGTACATGTAATTTTGCAGCATTGGAGCCAAAAAGGTTAAAAGTGAGTCTACACAGTTCAGAGAATACTGCAGAGTTGGAAATGCTGATGGGTAATTATCTTTTATCCTATATATAATTTCACATATATATTATATATTCATGGACGGATCCAAGATCAAAATTTTGTAAGGCTAAGTCTGTAATTTCAAGAATTTGGACGGGCAATATATTTTTTTCCAAATATTGTACTAAAAAATTGAGACACAGTTCATTAATGTATATATTATATTATATATTTATATTCTTATAAAAATGTATTAGCTAGCTAGGCTATATATATACTTGGTGATCCTAAATTCTAATTATCGATTAATTTTGCAGTTGCAAGAGAACTTTTCAACAACTGAAGAAGGAATATGCGACTCTAAGAAAGAAGCTAGAAGCCTATTTTCAGTTCTTGAGACAAGTTGGGCCAGTGGAGAAGGCTTGTCGTCGCAAGTAATTAAAGAGATTATTAGTATGTTGGCATAATTAGTATGCTTGAGTTTTTGGAGAAATTAATGTAATTTGGTGTGTGGTTTGTCTTAGCCTAATTTATGTATAATCACCGATTGTACACATCCTTCTCGGATTCAATAAAGAGAAGAGTGTCCTTTTTTGTACTTTCGGCACACCTATGTATGCGTATTTACTATTCCTTCCGTCATGCTATTTGTGGCTTACTTTTTGATTGAACGTTCTAATATAAATGACTCAATATGAAAAAAAAGTCAAGATTATGTGGACTAAATTTAACAACCAAAAAGTTAAATAATTTACATCACATAATACTCCCTCCGTCCCGCTATTACTATCTCATTTCTTTTTGGCACGGAGATTAAAAAATATTGTTTAAGTGTGTATTTCATAAATTTTAATTATATTAAGAAATGAACACAGTTTTCGAGAAGTAATTGGTGGGAAGAAATGAGAATTCATCCAAATTTCTACAAGACATAATTGAGGCAATCGATTTCTTTTTTTCTAGGGTTTTTTTTCTTGTTGTAATAGAAGAAATAATCTAAAAGTTTCTAAAATGTTAAAAAATCAATTTCAGAGTTCGGGACAAAATCGTGTGAAAGATTTTTTTGGAGAGATCGTATAAGAATGTGGGGGTTAGTAGTAAGGAGGGATCTATTTCATTTTAGGTTTAAGAGCTAATTTTTGCAATTTTAAGAAAAAATGACAGTAATAGAAAGACAAATCGATTAGAAAAATATGACTTTAATAGCGAGATGGAGGGAATATTACTTATTTAATTCTTATGCCGAAAAGAAATTTACTACAAATAGGACATACTGAGTATGTTAGTTCACCATGTCTTTTACCATCTCTCTATCTCTTTCTCTCTCCAATTTAGTAGAGGGGCCTCAAAAACTAAACTTGATCATTATTGGGTTTTAACTTTAAATCATTACTATATAATTTTTTTTTGAATGACGAACATAACCCGCAATCTCTACCGGAGTGCATACTAGGTAAACCTCATCCATGTGCTCTACCTTGCAAACAAAAAGGAAAATTCAACCATCCTACCATAGATGACAAACTCACATATAGCGATATTGAATGGTTTTGAACCTATAAATCATTACTATTATATTTTCTAGCATATGGTTGAGGTGAAAAAGTAGAATCTTGATATGGATATAGGCCCAATAGTTTCAAGAACGGTATAAAGCCCAAATGGGCCCGGCCTTGAAAGAGGATGGCAAATACGGCCCGAGGCCCGAATATAATGGGCTGATAAGTAAATGCCTCGAATAGGTTTCTTTTTAAGAGAGAGAAAATAGAATGATGGTGAGAGAGAACGGATTATTAATAAATTTCGATAATAATAGAAAAGTATAAATAATCCAACTAAAGAAAGTGGAATTATCAGAGTAGTTTGTTGAATGAATTTTAACAGAGGAGTGTGAAGAGAGAGAAGCGTCCGCACACTAATTAAAGCTTTTTGCAAATTTCGACGCCGATTCAAGCCCTACTCCTGCTGTTTGTATCGGTAATTTCTTCATAGATTGATTGCGATTTCTAACTTCGTTTCGGATTCGTTGTTACTCTTCTCCGGATTAATCTATTTTCTGGAAGAAAAGTATGTAATTGACACTCCTCTCTCTCCGTTTCTACTTCCTCTCTGACATAGGGCTTTGGGTTTTATAATGTTTTTCTATTAAAAAAAAAAGTTTATATTGCAGTGCTGAATTTTTACTTGCTGGATATATGCCTTTGGCTTTGGGTTTTTAATGCACATTAACAAGCTAGCCATCTGGATTTGCCTGCATAGATAGTAAGTAAAGAGAGATTTAATTCTGGGTTTGGTTGTGTTTCCAGCATGTTTAGGAGATTGTATCTTAACAGTCAAATTTCTAAACATGCAGTGTTGAACTTGTTTTCTTGAAGTTAGTGAGGTTTAATAGGATGCCAGAATTGATATTCCTGAACAATGAGTGCATAATCTGTTCAAAACCCAACATATCTTTATCTTTTTAAGTGAAACCAAATAGAGGGTTACTGGTTTTGAAATTGTGGGTTATTAGGGGTTTTGGGGGGAGGTAGATCTTTATCGAAGAAAATATTACGTGTAAGCTTAGGCTTCTCTGATGAGTCTCCCTCCTCTCGAATGCTGGGTAGTAACTGTTCGTGTTCTTATTTGTATTCTTGTTATTGGTTTATTAGAAAACGATGAGCCTATCAAAAGGTAATTATATGTTTCAGATAATGTATCTATTTTGTGTAATGGCGAGTCTACAAGCACCTCTCTTGACAACATGAGATTACTGTCCCATCGTTGGACTCTCTAGGAAAGCCCTTTTTAGTTGACATCATTCCTTTGTTGATCTAAGTTCAATTGCTGATTGTTCGTAACAATCAAGTCGAAATACTTCTTTCATTCTCTTTTGCCTATTTGCATTGGCTTTCCTATATACTTATATGAGCTGCAATAACTGCGAATAAAATTAATTTTTTGATAGTTTTGGTTTATTTTTCAACTCTCACTTACGTAGTTGTTCTTGAAGTGTAGAAAAAATGGAAGGATGTACAGCAGAAGCCACGCAAGAAGATGCTCCGGTCTTACAAGTTCAGCCTGAAGAGATAGGTTAGTTTTGCTGCTTCTTTCGTCCGCCTTTGTCCTCTCCTTCACTATGACAAGCTTTGGGCTTTTGCTGCATTATCTTGTAATGTAATTTGTTTATGTACTTTTGACAACAGAGAGAAAAGCTCGGGTAGATGCTATATGGCAGCAAATGAATAAAGGCGTCCCTTCAAAGACTCTCAAAGGCATCTTAAATAACCAAAGTCTAACCACAAGCAGATCTACTCGACAAACTCCCGTGCAGAATTCATCAACAGTGAGAAACAAACACCCCCTTTAAGTAAATAAATTACAGTTACATGTTTATTTGTTACTTGATCCAACATTGACGAATCACCCATCCCCCTCGTTTAGGGTTGGAAGAGTTATCTTGGTTTGGGATCAACCAAGCCACCATCTTTCGGACAAGGGGTGTTTGAAAAACGTCCAAACGTAAGTCAAAACGGCTCAAGTGAGGATGCTAAGAAACTTGCTGCTGCCGCTCTTTCAGCAGTTAAGGAGGCTGCTGCTGCTTCAGCCGTTATAGGAAGAGGCAAAATTGAGGTGTGTTTTTCTTCAAACTTTAATGCTTTATTACAAATTCTACTCCCACATTACCATCAGTCTCAATTTGTAGGATCAAAACTTCATGAGATTTTCGTACAAATCGTGTTTCTTTTTTCATGTTGCAAGTCAATGGGGGCCTTTCTTGTGATGTCAATTTCACCATATCCACTTGATTATAGGAAAAGGAAAAATTGGGGTGTGTTTTTCTTCTAAGCATCAATGCTTCTTACAAATTCTACTCCCACATTATCAATCCACTCAATTTGGAGGATCAGAACTTCATGAGATTTTTGTCGCGTATTGTGTTTCTTTTTCTTGCTTCAATCCCATAAGAAAGTTTCTCTCAAGTTATCCGCTTTCTTGTGTTGTCGATTTGATCATATGAGAGATAATTCACTTGATTATCGTAAAATTTGTTAATTTGGTTAGGTTACTGAAGTTAGAGACTTTGCCGGTGAGGAGATTGAAGTGAGGAAGCTAGTCGATGCTTACTCGAAAGAGGCAGTTGAGAAAGGGAAAGGCCCAGCAGGCTCCACATCAGCAGTTGATGCTGTTCTAGAACAGATAAAGAAGAAACCCAAACTCAGTGTACTCGACAAGACGAAGAAGGACTGGGGCGAGTTCAAGGACGAAAACAAAGGCATGGAGGATGAACTCGACGCGTACAAGAAGAGCTCAAACCAGTATCTGGACAAAGTCTCCTTCTTGCAGCGCGCTGATTATAGAGAATTCGAGCGTGAGAGAGATGTTCGTCTTGCTTCGCAGGCCAAGCGAAAGACCGATATGAGAGAGGATTGATGAGACATGAGAGAGTACTAAGGCCTTATGATGTAGCAAGTTTGATGAAATTGATTATGATTATGCCTTTCTTTAAACTCATCAAAACAGCCAGAGCTATTTATTGTGATTCTGAGAAAAATACTCCAACTGCATTTCTATCAACTTTTCTCATAATGATAAAGCCTGCAGCAATATTCAATATTCATAACTAAAGTAAGCTAAGATGCAGATTTCAAAGCTAATATACAAAATATGCACTGCTTCAGATTGACTGCAAAATTTAAATGGTGGCAGAAACAGTTAAGCATCAGATGCCTCATCCAAAATGTCAAGAAATCCTTTCTTGTTATTGTTTTGCTGAAGAGAGGTATTGAAACAAACACCATGGGAAGATGCTGCTTCAAACCTCGTCCATAATTCCTTCTTTAAAGTGTTCTCCCCAGGATGCTTTCCCACTCTGAAGTTGCTCATAGGCTCCTTCATCATAGGAGTGAAATCAGCTAAATCAAGCGTGCGAATAACTCCTGCACCAAGGAAAAAGAAACATTGATGGGAATTTGAGAGTGTTATGCTACAACAGGTGAGTGATAAATGGAAGTGATGATATATATACCTTGACACCCTTTTGTGTTGATGATGGAGAAGTCGCCCTCCTGATTGGAGACTGCAGTGGTTTTCAATGGCAAGCAATTCAACAGTGGCTGATTAGAAGGATTCATCACAACACAGGTTTTAGGAGGTGAAACAATCCAGCTTGGTGAGTCTTCTGAATCCATTTTCTTTTGCATATTGTCCTTCTTTATCCCATAGAGCTCAGGATACTTCAGCTTGAGGCCGTCTGAAGACTGATCAGAATTATCAGACTCGCTGAAGCAGTGGGCTCCAGTAGGAAAAGGTGTGGATTTATGGACTAGCTGGCTTTTCTTTTTGGAGAAGGCTGATATGGGCTCAAGCAGTATGCAAGACTTTGGTGGTGACATTTTCATGCATGGAGTCATGATAACCAGAGAGGAGTTCATGTTCTGAAACTTCTGCGGTGAAGAACAATCAGTCCGAAGATTGTCTACAGCAGATTTGGCAACTTCTTTATCAAAAGCCTTTTCTAAAGTTGGCTTTGCTGTTACACCTTCTTTCACATCATCACCTAAGTTTCTCACTGGAATCTTTTCAACTGCAGCAGTAGATTTCTGATATTTGGGGGAGAAATCCTTTTTCTGAGGTAGGGGTGTAAGAAGAAACAACTGCCTACCGTTGCCCGTGTTGCATCCAGCACGCCACGATACCAGAGGTGATGGAGAGACAACTGACTCCCATTTGGTTTCTTGAGGGCTTTCAATGGCAGTAGTTGTGGTTTCTGTTGAGACACTAAGTTCCTTTCTCTCCTCTGGCTGTTTCGGCTTATTCTCTGGTTCTGTGGGTTGGCTGGCAACTACATTTTGAAATCGGGAAACCCATGGCTGTGGAATCACACATTCAAACTTAATACACTGCAGAATGGAATGTGTTGCAAATCAAAAGGTAAGACGAACAAACCAACCTTTAAGGAGGTCTGCATATCAGACAAGACATCTGCAAATTGTTTGATCTCCTTCCTGCCATTATCGCTTGTTGATTGGAGTGCTTGGACAACTAGCTCATCTATCTGCCAAGTACCAACCAACAAGGTGAAGAAGTAAACACTCAACTCTACAGCTCAAAAACGAAACTTTTATCTGCAAAGTTAGAGCATGTGAAACAGAAAGAGAGGGCAGCAGGTAATAGGCCAAAAATGAATGTAGCATCACCACTTTAGATCTTCTACTCCAATCACTAATCAAATACACACCAATAGTTAGTTGGTTCCACAAGATATTTATTTATGATAACAATGTGAACATATGATGCAGTCATAATCTAGTCTCCTCCAAGAATTTCAGCCACCATTACACTGCCAGCCCTACCTTTCATAATTTTGCAACCCATAAACATCATCGTTAACAAAACAAAATTGAATCGTAACAGAGCAATCAAGTTATCAACACGAAATCATCTAATTCCATAAAAATTGAACCACACAAATACCATAGGTTTTACCAAAACCGTCAAAAATTTAAACCCCCCCCAAAATCAGAAACAAATCCTGAATTAACTTCGTCCAAATGATTTCCACAGCTTGATTAGGTACATTACCTGTCGTACGAGGGAGGATAGATCGGAGTGCACGAGGAGGAGTCGATCGAGCGAATCGTCCCCCGCTTGTCCTCCATTATCTTCGGAGATTTTCTTGTGAATACCGGTGGATTTAATCTCCGTCTTCAAGTTAGAGGCGTCGCGTAGCGGCTTCCTTGTCGATTTCAACCTCATTCTCGATCTCGTCCCGTCTGCGTTCTTCGGCATATCGTCTTCTTCTCTCCGCTTTCTTGTGCGTGTGGTTTGCCTTCCCAACGGTAACTAAAGTTCTGGTTTCTCTCTCATCTTTTCAAATTTTGACTCTGGCGCGGGCTTTTATACTCCAACCACTTGTACGTAGGTGCAATGTTTAAAATCGGACCACGCGCTAGATTGTTGGGCTGATCAATTAATTAAAATATTTTAAATATATGGAAACAAATGGACATTAGAAAAGCTTTTTTTTTAGTGCTTGAACTTTAAGGCTCATGTCGTAATGTTTGGAATTAAACCCGAAATTCGAGATTCTCTAAAATGGGGTCGATTTTAGAGAATTTGTCGAAGCCGCTTCACCCCAAACTTCGAGCTTTTTAGCTTATAAACTTACGTATTTTTCTGACGAAATTACCCTTACTAATTTTATTTAATTCCAAAAATTAACCTTCCTAACCCTACTTTGTGAGAATATATTTTACTAATTTAGTATTTTGTAGTATTAGATTGAAATTGTAAGCAAAAAATAAATATTAAATAATAATTATTTGTGAATTTTATTATTTATTATAAATATTAATTAGTAGCACTGAGTACAAAACAGACATTTCTATTAAAAAGTAACAATAAGCTACTTCTATCAGCAATATTTCCAAACACTATTTTCCCCACTTTCGACAGCCTTTCAAGCACTTATTTCCAAACACTAATCGATTTTCAAATAAGTCTGCCAAAGAGCTTTTTAAGCAGCTTTCAGCACTTATCAATAAGCTTCAGCTACTCCAAACACCCACTAAGTGGGTGTTTAGAACAGCTTTTTGTAAGCTGCTTCAGTTTTAAGCTGGTGTGAGGGTGTTTGGGACTCTCAGCTTAAAGCTGAAATTCTCTAAAATTGGGTCGAAAATAGAGAATCAGCTGAAGTTGCTCCACCCCAGCTTTTATAGCTTTCAGCTTATAGCTTATGCTTTTTCGGACCAAACTGCCCCTAATAATTTTATCTAATTTCAGAGATACCCAACCCTAATACTTTGTGAGAATACATTTTTATCACATCCGCCGCGTCTCCTCTCTTCTCTATCTCAATTCTTCATAAAATTTATGGAGGAATTTTTATGTATTTTATTTGTATGATGAATTTATACAAATAAATAGTATTTAACATATAATTGTATACTATATTTATTATGATACAATTTTATAATATATATAATATTTAGATTAATTTAGTATTTTATAGTATTAGATTGAAATTGTAAGAAAAAATAAATATTGAATAACAATTATTTTTGAATTTTATTATTTATTATAAATAATAATTAATAATACTAAGGGCAAAACAAACATTTCTTTTAAAAAGTAACAATAAGCTACTTCTATCAGCAGTATTCCCAAACACTATTTTCCTCACTTTCAGCAGCTTTCAGTACTTATTTTCAAACACTAAGGAGGTGTTTGAGATAGTTTATCCGAAATGACTTTATACCGAAAGTCGTCCCTGAAATGAATTTGGTGTTTGAGAAATCCAAATTTATAGAGTCAAAGAAAGCTATTTGGGTCCAAGATAAAGAATTTTCGTAGGATTTGGTATTAGGCGGTGAAGGCGATAGCTTATAGCTTTTATAATTTTAACCTTTTTAATTAATACATTGTATTATAATTTTATAACTATTTTTTTTAATTAATGATCGATATTGTTTATTTATATGTATAATTTTTATTTGTCATTTAACAAAGAATAAGTAAATATTTTTTTATTAATATAATTTATAATCTTTTATATTCTTGATTTTAATTAATAATATTAATTATACTTAATTTTTTTTCTAATTTTTATTTTAATATTTTTTTTATTAAAATACTATTTTATATGAGTGGAAATAAATTTTAAATTTTATTTGTGTAAAAATTCTAAATTTGTTTAATAAGTAAGAAATAAATAACATTTTCATTTTATAAGTTACCACTTTATTAATATTTTTTCAAATATTAATTTTTGACTTTCAGCACTTTTTGCAAACACTTACAAATTATCAAAATCAACAGCTTTCAGCTACTTTCAGCCACTTTCAGCAGCTTCCAACAACTTTCAGCACTTATCGATAAGCTTCAGCTATCCCAAACACCCCCTAACTGATTTCAAATAAGCTGCTTTCAGCAGCTTTAAGCAGCTTTCATCACTTATCAATAAGCTTCAGCTACTCCAAACACCCCCTAAATACTATTAAGGCCTAAAATAGATCAACTGCATCAAAACAGTAAAATATTAAATAAAGATTTCACTTTTACACATGATAATTGAACATTATTTTTATATCATAAATTTATAGTATTAGGATTGCAAATAGACCAATTTAGGGGTTCTTTTTCTATTCCTATCTTAGTGGTGCTCGGTGTGAAATTTAAGAAACTTGATGGAAGTGTGAAAGTTGTAGGTCCACTGTTTAATTGATCGTTAGCCCATAAAGTTGTAATCTTTTTTTTTTCTTCAGATGAAGACAAGAATAGCATGACGGAAAGAGTATATTTATCCTTATTTAAATTTCTAATACAGTAATTCTAAAATCGGGATCCATTGCAAATGAACAATTATCGTATTTCTTCGTAGTCAGAGATAGTATATTTATCCTCATTTAAATTTCTAACACATAAATTCTAAAATCGGGATCAATTGCAAATGAACAATTATCGTATTTCTTCTACGTTGGAGAGAGTATATTTATCCTCATTTAAACTTCTAACACAATAATTCTAAAATCGAGATCCATTGCAAATGAACAATTATCGCATTTCTTCGTTGTATCCACCTTCCATGTTGCCTGCTTGTGTCGTTTTAAAATAGGGGAGAAGCTATATGGTATTGAGTCACCTAATCTCACTCGATTTTTTTAACTATATATACGGTAAAATTATAAGTATAATAGGGAATTAGGAGTTTATAAATAAAAGACAAATTGGCCCTAAAGATCCCCAAATTTGTGATTTTTTTGCTAAATTGATCTTCAATTCGATTTTTTTGGCCGAATTTGGTCCAAAAGATTTAAAATTTTAACCAAATTGATATTTCCGTTAATCTTTCCATCAATTAATTGTTAGTCAACATAATTTTATAATATATACATTAAAATATTAAAAATGTACTTCCATAATAAAATTTTGGATGACCAATTCGGCCAAAAAATTTAACATAAAATTTTACTAAAAATTAACTAGTGTAAATCAATAATTTTTTTACCCAAAATTCTCGAATTTTTAATTCTCAAAATTATTCTCAATTTTGAGGTTAAAAAAACATGGTTCTCAGTAAAATTACGGTAAAAATATTGACCAATTGGTTCACAGTAAAATTTACGATAAAAATATTGGTCGTATTGGTCCTTCAAAATTTTGTTCCAAAAATATCCTCTTAATATTTTAATATATTTTTTTTAAAAATTGAGTTGACTACTGATGGAAAAATTAACATAAGGATCAGTTGGGTTAAAATTTTAAAATTTGGAGATCAATTTATCCAAGAAAGTGATATTGTGGAACGCCTTAACCAAAAATCTCAAATGAAGCCATCTAGGCCAATTTGTAAAATACTACCAAAACATAAAGAAATTTTTAATTTTTAAATCATTTAGCACTCTCTCATTTATAAAAGAATCGAAAAACCATTGCCTGTAAAAGTCTGAAGAATCTAAGCTCAATGCCGCCGGAATCTGGCCACTATTCCGTCCAAGTGCGTGCAAACGATCAAACACGAAAATGGGGCAAAAAAAAAATTTAAAAAATTTTAAAAAAATTGAAGGAGCAGAAAAGTAAATAGTCTTCTGAAGTTTCAGCATGATTAGCTTCTCAACTCCCATAATAAACACCTATCAACATCACCAACAATTCATTAAATTCATATATATTAATGATTGCAAAACGAACTGATCCAGATTCAACAACAACAAGATGATCACAAAGTCCAGCATCTTCGCCGAGACCACAATCCCCCACCAGAAAAGCTACGGCGGAGTTGCTTTCCCCGCCGTCTTATCTCCGGCGGCGGCTTCCGTCGCTCCGCCTCCTCTGCCGGCGGCGATCAAGGATCAGAAGCCATATCTGGACTCGCTTCTGCACAAGCACGGCGCTATTCTGTTCCGCGGCTTCGATTCCGTAGCCACCGCCTCCGACTTCAACGACGTAGTCGAGGCGTTTGGATACGAGGAGCTGCCGTACGTCGGCGGCGCCGCCCCGAGGAGCAACGTCATCGGCCGCGTCTTCACAGCTAACGAATCCCCTCCCGATCAGAAAATCCCCTTCCATCACGAAATGGCTCAGGTTAATTTCAATTTCTCTCACTAAAATCGATTCAATTTTGCTAATTAGCTAGGGTTTCGCTCTGTTCTAATTAGGTACCAAATTACCCTACCAAGCTGTTCTTCTTCTGCGAAGTAGAGCCTGCTAACGGCGGAGAAACGCCGTTAGTTCTCAGTCACGTCGTGTACCAAAGAATGAAAGCAAAATATCCAGACTTCGTCGAGAAGTTAGAGACTAACGGCGTGATCTACACACGTGTACTCGGGGAAGAAGACGATCCTTCTTCCCCAATCGGCCGCGGCTGGAAATCGACATTCTTAACGGAAGACAAATCCGTAGCAGAAGAAAGGTTTGATCTCGATTTTGATCTTGTTAATGTTATGATGAAAAGGCGCTAAACTCTTATCATTGAAACAGAGCAGCTAAGTTGAACATGAAGCTGGAATGGACGGAGGATGGAGTTAAGACGATCATGGGGCCAATCCCGGCCGTTAAATCGGACGAGAAGAGGAAGCGTAAGATCTGGTTCAACAGCATGGTGGCTGCTTACACCGGATGGGAGGATAAGAGGAATGATGCAAAGAAGGCAGTGACTTTTGGAGATGGTAAGCCTTTGCCGGATGATATAATCTATGATTGTTTGAAGATATTGGAAGAGGAAAGCGTTGCTGTTCCGTGGCACAAAAACGACGTCGTTTTGATCGATAATTTGGCTGTTCTTCATTCAAGAAAAGCCTTCACTCCTCCTCGGAGGATTTTAGCTTCACTTTGCAAGTAAGAGGGTGGTTTTGAATGTTATTATGTAAATAAGGGAGTTTCGAATAAATCGAATGCTATGTTACATCTCGTATTTCATTTGGTTATATCGGAATATAGTGAAGTTTTCTTTAAGAAAGACTCAATTCACATCAAGAACTATGTACCATTCTACTCTTCTACATATGTTTATAACCATTCTACCCTTGTGGTGGTGGTTTAGAATGATTGATTTCTTAAGAATCTTAAAGGTTGGGTTAGTCCACAAATTTTGCAACGAAATTTGTAAGAGTTAAGGGTATTATGGGTATTATCATAAAATTTAACTTATTTCATTAGTTTTTGGTTGGGCTTTCGACTGAAAAATGAAGAGGGCCTGAAACAGTACTTTAGTCCACAAACTAACAAAATAACTAAGGCCTGGCCCAAGTATTAGCTTAAAACTAATACTATCATAATAATTAGTTTAATTATTAGTTGCCATAAACGGGAATGGGCCATTTTGATTGGCTGGAATCTTTATACCTTCTTGATTATATTATTAGATTTTTTCGACACGACACCCAAATCACGAGTTCTCCTCCGTATTACACCAACGGCTGAGATCTTGTCCGTATTGCAATCGTGATGTGGCGGAGATACCAACTGTCCCGGACATGGCCGGCGCGTGTTGCTCACTGCAGTACATAATAGTCCATATGTCTTGATAGATATGAGTATAATTTGTTTTCTATTTTGAGTTGTGACATTAATGTTGCTTATTTACTTCCGAAAAAGAATAACGCTTTAATATAATTTTTTGAGACTACTACGTATAATAGATAACTTTTTTAATATGTGTGCTTTAATCAAACAAACCATATTTATTGAAACGGATGGAGTAATAACAAGGACTTCCGGAAGGTAAAATCGTAAAATCCGAGCATGTTTGGATGGTCGGAGTCGAACAGAGCAAAAGTTAGGCAGGCTAGTGGAGATTGGAGTCCCACGCGAGCTGGCCTACGTGATGACACGTGGCAAGCAGCCGGTGCCGTCTACGAGCATGAGTCAGAACCCGACACGCTAACATGCGCCTTCAAATCTCCCTTACGATGACGTCATCAACCCTTAAGTTACGCCGTCTGTGTTCTCTCACGCTACTAATTTCGGGAAAAAAAATAATTTTTTGTCATTATCTTAGCGCCCGATTCACTTTGAACCATTATTTTGATCGAGTTCAATTTTAGTCTGTTAATTTGACAAATTGTCCATTTTTAGTCCGTTTTACAAAATTGGCTAAATTTGTCCAATTTTGGTCCGTTATGTAAATAAAAAATCTTATTTTTAATATTATAAATATATTTGTAATATCAATTTTCGTCTCTTTATATTATAAATGTCTAACTTTAACCTATTAAGTTTTAAAAAGATCCAAAAATGAAGTTGATTATTTTTCTTAATATATATTTTTAAGATTTTCTTAATTATTCAGGTCTATTTCCGGGCCGAATTTTCTATTTTGCTTATGCTGTTTATCGAATAATTTTAGAAAATCGTGCTTGGAGATAGACCTGAATAATTAAAAAAATTCTAAAATAATAAATATAAAAAAATTACCAACCCCTTTTTTAACATAATGGGTTAAAATTGGACATTTATAATATAAAAAGATGAAAATTGATATTACAAATATATTATAATATTAAAAATCTATTTTTTTTATTAACTCAATGGACCAAAATTGGACAAATTTGACCAATTTTGTCAAACGGAACTAAAAATGGACAATTTACCAAATTAACGTAATTAAAATCAATTCAACCAAAATAACTGACCAAAGTAAATCGGGCTACAATATAATGGCCAAAAATAATTTTATCCCATTAATTTCGTTCCATCAAATTAGTTTATATCACCAACCCGACACGCATCGCTTTCGGTCGTCATATTAATTTAGTTTTATTTTTGAAATATTTGACTTGAATTACGCCCACTCGTGCAAATCGATAGTTTCTCGACTCTTCTTACATTATTGTATCTTGAATCATAATCCTTTTCTTAAAATTTTCCTTGTAAAAATTGCCGTTTTGGCATGCACCCAAGTCAAAAGTAGAGTGGAACGTTGATCTTCGCTAGTAGCCGTCCGATCAACGATGCAGTGGTTGACTTTGAACCCATACCGTAGGTGGTCACCACATCGCATCTTTCCTCTCATGGGCGAGTCTGGACGGCAATCCCAGAAGCAGACAAGATAATAGGATCTCTGCATGTTTTTATTGCACTGCAAATAAGGATCATCCAAATGTCTCTCTCTCTCTCATTAAAGAATAATGACAGTGAGTGAGTGCCAAGAAATCACAAGGCCCCTCTTGTGTAAGGCTAAATTTCATGTTTAAATAAGTGTTAAAGTTTTCTCCTTTTAACCACAAAACTAAAAGGGTCTGAATAAAATTTGTAAATTTGCAAAACCCAGAATTCCACTTCGATGTTTAAGTTCAATTATGAAGAATTTGTTCTTGATTGTTTCAAAGAGGTGCAGTCTTGATTAAGTGGGTATTTACTTAGAGAAGTGTGATAAATACTATCAAGAATTTGCGTCATTGTTTAATTTGGTTGTCGACTTGTCGTGCATTATTTGTTCATTCTCTTTTTCTTGAAGAGAGAGAGAGAGAGAGGTCAGCACGCTTTTGCTTGCAGGACCGGCCAACTTTAGTAGTAATTTGGGAGTGTGCGTGGTATAGTTGGTTGCGTGCAATTAGTCCCAATTCCGATTTAGAGTCAAAAGAATCTCTCTTGATTTAATTACTCTGATCTCTTTTATTTGTTCTCTCTTTCCCTTTTTTACCTCATCATTATTTTGTAAAGATTTCAAGAGGGAGAGAAAATGGGATGTGTATACATTGCATCTCTTTCCTGTTGGGCTTGAGGGAGATTTATTTCCATCATTGTTTGTCTCAAAAGCTTCTTTCTTGATTTGCAACTGCACTTCTTTGAACTGCTCTTATTCTTTGCAGTGTATTTCTCTCTCTCTCTCTCTCTCTCTCTCTCTCTCTCTCTCTCTCTCATATTCATTCTAGTGGAGAAATGGATGAAGGGTGTCCACAGTTACTTGATTTGATTCCAAAAGATAGAGGATGGCCAACAAAAAGCTTAAAACAAGCCATCCATGGAGTTTCAGAGGAGAACAAGCTTGAGCTAACTCTAGCTCCACCAGGGTCCATCAAAGAAAGCAAAATCACCACTTCTAGAGAGAGACTCAACTCTCTATCTCATTTCCCCACAAGCCCTTCTCTTCAAAATCCAACCTTGACATCTCCATTTCCATCTCCATGGCAGCACAAGCTTCACTCCTCATATCTTCAGCTTCAATCTGGAGAGAGACAGATTGCTGTCAAGAAGGAATCCTCACAGCCCTGTAGCAATAGAGCAGCAGAGCAGAGCCCAGCAGAAAATAAGGCATTTTCAGCAGCTGTGCACAGTAGTAGCAGTGCCCAGAAAAGGTAGCCTGTGTAGTCTATTTCTACTGTTTGTTTTCCCTTTTGGAAACGAGTATATTCACCCTTTCTTTTCCTGCATTGATTTCTATATTTATTTTGTTGTTCATGCATTCCAAGCATAATCAAAAGCTCCAATTTTCAATTTGTTGGCCTAAATAATAATAAAAAAATATGTAATTTTGAGTTGATCTTGTTTAGAAGCTAATTGGTTAAGTTGGCTTTTCTTGAATTGTGATACTTAAAAATGATGCAAAAATAGGACTGCACCTACACAAGTGGTGGGATGGCCTCCAATCCGTTCATTCAGAAGGAATATTGCAAGCTGCAGCTGTTCTAAACAAGAAGTAGAGTCACACAATGTGGCTCCAATCAATCTTTCCACCCCTAAATCGGCTGAAAATTGCGCGAAAAACCCGTTCGTGAAGATCAACATGGAGGGTATTCCGATTGGAAGGAAAGTTGATCTTAGTGCTTACAATAGTTATGAGAAGCTTGCACTGGCTGTTGATGAACTCTTCAAGGGCCTTCTCGCAGGTTACCAAAGTAGAATCTTTGATTATTAATGTGTCAATTTGAGCAATGACTGATTCTTGTGTTCTTGTTCAAGACGAAGGAGGGAAAGAGATTGGAGGGCTATTGGATGGAAGTGGGGAATATACTCTGGTGTATGAGGATAATGAAGGTGACAGAATGCTTGTTGGTGATGTTCCTTGGCAGTAAGCACCTTTACCTCCATTGATTTAATATTTATTGTATTTATTCATACTATATGGGAGGACTGCATATTTGTTGTGTGTTTAATATCATTCCTTTGGCTTGTCATTTGCTGCATCGTAAATCATCTTATACTACTTCCCTTTTCTATTACAATTGGGGTGTTTGCGTAGGATGTTCATCTCAACAGTTAAGAGGCTTCGCGTGTTGAAAAGTTCAGAGGAGCAAACATGGTGGGAAGCTTTCCATGGACGTCTGAGGAAATTTCAGAGGACCAAATTGTGCTCTTCAATTTGGCCTTTCACTGGCTCTGTAGAGTGAAAGATGCATGTATAAATTTGCACATTTAATCTAGCTTTGAATAGCTTCCATAGGGTTATTAATAAGAATTTTCTGCAGTTGTTTGAATGTTACATCAGGCTTTAATGTACTCCATTCATCTCATTTGACTTTTGCCTTTTCCACACAAAAATTAAGATAAGTAGTTGGTTTCAATAAGTGAATTTCATACAAATAAAAAATTACCTTTCAATCATTTCAAAGTTAACAAAGCAATTAATATGAAGAAACATGTATTTAGATGCGGAAAGGTTTGTGTACCGATTTTTTGTACTCTTGTGTATCACACTCCTCACGTGTCACAATCATAATGGCTTTGTGCCAAATAGAGAGACGCAATTTTGGACATTGAAACATTTCCAGTATATATGTCGGAGATGAAATTCTATTATATAATGCAAAGGAGAAAAAAAAAAAAAAAAAAAAAAAGGTAAAAACCAACAAGAAGATACAAACAATCCTCCCATGAATATAGCAGTATAATATAGCACCTTCAACAACCATGCAACAAAAATCTTGGCATAGTTGAGGAAGCCAGCTAGAGGAGTAAGTAACGGCATATACTTTTGCACATTGTAACCCACTATTCCAAAAACTATACAAACAAGAATCTTAACACAACTAGGGATTTCTCCACATAGCCGTTACTCGATTTTCCTTCAAGTTTCACCAGTAGTTTGCCTGGATAAACAAGAAACATACGAAAGCCAGCTATAAATACAGTAACTTACCCGAACTGCTGGCTTTCGAGTCATTCATATCCCGGTACGTAACTTTCACCTTCAGGCAGTCGAAGTGAGGCTCAGCCTGCTGTTGCTGCATTAAGAGACAAAAATAAACCAAGCCAAGGCAAGATAAAGATAATATTGTAAAATGGCAATCGAAAGAGAAGATGCATTTCGAAAATTTTGATAAAACGTGCCTCATGACGTTCTTCTCAACTGGTTCCGTCCCAACTCCCTCTCCAGATATGAGAACCATCGCGAACGCCCCCATTAGGCTTCACCAAAACAAAGCAGACACAAACTAGTTGTCAAAAAAACTAATCAGAAGCCAAACTCATGCATATAGAGAAGGAGGAAACTTATATCCAAAACCTCTAACTTGTCCCGTAATCCGTCCCCCAAAACAGAAGCACCATTCTCACATCCATCATTGATAAGCTGAGCTTTAGCCTCCCTTGAACTATCCAGTGAAGATCCTTCCTTATCAATCTCCACACTGTTACTGCTGTTTATATGCTGAGCAGTACCGGAACTTGAGACACAACTAGCATCAGAACTTTCAATACAGTGTTTGTTTGATTGCGTCGGTGCAGGATCTGGAGTCAATTCTTTACCACTATCACCAACCTGCAAGTCATTGCCACTAGATCTGGTGAGTACGTCCTCTAAATCCGTAGGGACTGCTTCTTCGGTAGTTTCATCCACGAGCATAAATTCTGCATTCATGGATGCCTTATCTTTTGTTGCCTCAGAGAAAGGAGAGCAACTGCCTCTTAGTGAGCCTGCATTTCTTGACAAAATAAACTCGGGCGTGACTGAAACTAGCCTCTGTGGGCTAACAGAGGGTCTTTTCTCAGGACTGCCCTCCATTTCCGATCCATCAAATGCCTTCTTTCGTTTTTGGATCCTCTCAGCAGATCCTGACTGGCATCCCTCTCTATTATCAGTAGAAATCTTATTGAGCTGCTGCTGGCTTATGGATCTGGTACGTCGGCTTCTTTTGTATCCCTCTGGAAATACATAAGAAGGAATTTGCTTTCTACGAACATGTGAAACATATATCTCCATCCCGGGCTTCCAGTACATGTACGAGTTTATTTGATGCCTAAACTCATCAACAGTTTGACGGATATCAAACTGTTGGCCTTCTTGAATAACCTCTCCTTCCTTCCTCTGTAAGCCCATGAAAAAGGCACAATGAGCACATTGCTTTGAGGGGTCAACATAATCATGTGGGTAAGGATGACACTGTAATTTCCCAGACGTGTCTCGCTCTATCTGCACATGTCCAAAGGAAACCATAAACAGGAAAAGAAAAACTTGATCAATTAGACTTATCAAACAGCCAAAGGGCTCATGTAATAATATTTAATATTTAAAAAATATTAGAAAAACCAAAATTTAGAGAGATTACCATCAGAGTCAGTTGTCTCATACGGGATTCAACCCAACCTCTCCAGGAACGCAAGTCATCAACATCAGAAGCAATGATATCAACCTGTAGATAATTCTTATAGCTCTCAAAGAATAAATACGGTTCAAATAAAGCATTCCACTGCAATTTGTTCAGCTCAATTTCCTGTAGAAGCAAATACGATTCGTTACTGAGCAGATGTTTTGATACGTATTTACAATGCAATATGAGGACAGCAGAGATTGAAAACTATCTACCTCACAGATATTTCTGGCAAACTGGAACTGTTCCATCATAACCCGAAGAGTACTGGATGAAGCATTGTAACTGGAATTCATGCATGGGTACGCAGGGGTTATAATTGGCATGAGATGATTACGATCCCAAGGATTCTTACGAGGATCCCACACAGAAAATCCAAGTTCATTGTCCTCAATTTCGCAAAGCATCACAGGATTTGGCCAACGCCACAATGTATAGACTCTAAAAAACCGAGAAACTAGCATGCTAGGATTTGCTTCAGGATAAAATTGGCATAACCGAGCAACAAGAATAGCCCAGTTCACACCACCAAGAAACCCCATCACCTGAAATGAAATGAAAAGGGACATTTCATTTAAATGGACAAACATCTGTTCTTTCATTAGGGAAATGAAAAATTAGGATACCTAAAGCAAAACAACTTACATTTGAATAAACGCCACGCCTCTTAGCCCAGAACTTTAGGCATTGCAGTGTCATCCGGAAGTTCTGAGAGTGCACGATAACAATATATGAAACAAATGCCACATTCGGTGAAAGGGTACCTTATAGAGAAATAAGAGGCAACAAGACCATGCAAACTATTGTCAAATATAGGTACCTCAACATTAGGAACGAGTTTGAGAATCTGATCCGCAACTCGGCATCCATTAAGACTACGCACAGTTGGTTCGTCTATGTCGTACAAAACAGAGATATTTGATATGTCCAAATCCTGTATAAGTTAGTATTAACTTCTATAAATTTAAAATTATAATAAAAAGAGCATATTTACTCAAACTAAAAGGTGTCCTAAAAAGCAATATCAACCGAATGCAGGAATGTTTGTCCTTCATTGAGCAATTCAAGTATGATGAAACAACTTAGAATAGATAAAATTGGAAGCATTGGTCACTCAGAGAGGAAAATTAGTTAAACCGTTCAGTTACCCTATTTAAAACAACTTGCATAATTTATACTATCAGTTTCAGGAGCAAGAACATAGTCTACACATAAGAATGACTCTAATAACACTTGTTGAAATGAATCACATGAAGCACGCAAATGCTGATCTTCATGCTCAGATAATAATAACATATAAATAAAATTACCACCACAATTAGGTCAAGATCACAAATCTAGTCAAATTGATACAATAAGATAAGCATTCTACACTAGACAGCAAAAAACATAGGTCTCACAAAACTTATTGCAACTATTTTAGAACAAAGAACATGAAACACTTACATCTGGAACAACCAAGAGTGAAATACTTGCATATAGAAGATCAATTGATATCCCATCAAGCTTGAACTTCATAACAGGGACATGAGCATCTGGTACTGGTTGAAGTTCAGAAACTTCTTCCATCTCAGTTAAAATGTTATGGAGTACAAAGAAGAAGTCTTCCTGGAAACAAAATATTCCGGTGAGCACATATTAGACAACATAAACCAGCTCCGGAATGGGAAAATCAACAAAGGGTACCTCCCGGTTAACATAGGATGGTCCAACGCACAAAGTATCAATGTCAGCTCCAGGTCCATGTACCTGGTCAATGAAACCAGAGTTTATCAGAGAGCTAGCTAGCATAAGATTTGCATTAAAACATGAACTAGAAGAAAAGTTGAAAAAAACAGCCACGCATGCATATAAGCTCCTTACACCAAGTCTGTAAGAACCAAAAGTAAAAATAACAGCATTGGCATCTTCCACCATTTGATCAGTGTATCCCCTCAACCGAGTAAGCTCTTTCACCCATTCTTTCACAATCTACAATATAGAATAAAGGATACAATAAGGTGACATTAAATGAAGAATACTAATAACATCGAAGCTAAAAATTTATATCTGAATGTATAAATAAAAAGTTCAAACACTTCTAGGCTTAATTAGAATTTTTAGATCTTGGTTATTCCTCAATTAATATTCAAGTTTCCCAGGGTCTACAACAAATACACTAGTGCACCGACTCTAGCACCTTCAAGCAAGATCCTCAATGCCAAACGCGCAAAGAAAATCATTATAATATAGTTAGCTTCTCACTGAAAGACAGATAACCTCCAAAGAAGAGACCCATAAGCAACCAGAATTACCACATAAATACAGTTATTCTTCCATTAAACAGAGCCCCACGATCTCACTCTCGCCCACTCAATTTCAGCAACATATCAATTGGACTACCATCTTTCCTATAGTGAGCAACGTTACTAAAACACAAACAAAGTAGTGTAGGAAATGTTTCACTTGGGAAAAAAACTCTGAAATAGTAGACTTCGATGGAAACAAAATCCGTGCACATTAAACTAACTGAAGCCTACAATAGTAACATTGCTTTGAAACAGCACCTGCTTAAGTCGTGCAAGAACCGCTTCCCTTTTGGCAGATTCTTCTGCACTCTCGTGAAGCCCTGAATCCACCAAAAACTAAAACCAAACAGACAAAAGTTCCATATCAATAGAATTCCACAAAACCATCAACAAGAACTGGCAAATTAATTCAATGTATAAAACAACAGACCTTCTCCAACTCCTTGTTCCTCTGAATATCCGCATCAATGGGCCCAGCGAGGGACAAGGGTTTCGTCACTCCCCACTGCTTGGGTGTCTGCTTCTCCTCTGCCGCCGGAGGCGACGGAGAGAGCGATGAGTTTAAACCATTCGATCCAACCATATCTCCCCCCTCAAAGTCTCTCAGAACGCTTATCTCAAGCAAAATCAAACGAAACAAAACCCTAACCGTGGATTAAACCCGATACCAAAAAAAACACCCAGAATTCCTGAAACCTATACCTTCAATCCAAACTCAGATCGCTCACACCAAATCTCCAGAAACCACATAAATTAAAACGATCAATACTAAAACCGAATAATATCCCTAAAAATCCAAACAAAATCACACTAAACGCCGAAATTGAGAAAAAAACCAAACTGATAGGTCTAAACTCTCCTACTCAGATACGGAAAATTAATCCTCGGGCCGACTTCGGGCTCTCGTAGGGAGAGTTTGGAGGTATACGGGCCCCGCCGATTGAAGTTACAGCGGCGATTGAGTTGGAAAATCCAAATTAAAATCGGTAGATTTTTTTTTAATTTAATATTTTCTTGGTATGCTGTTCCTTTTCCGCTACGTCTTAGAATTGGGGGCAAAACCGGAAATTGACTTCGGTGAGAAGACGTAGTGGGCTAGTGGCCACGTGGGAATTTGCGCGATTGGAGGGCATTCTTGAAAATTCGCTTCCTTGTTAAGATGTGGAATCTTCTGAATCCGAGTGGGCCAAGTAAAATCAGATTTTTATCCAAATATGTCATAAAATCTTTTTGCCTCCCATAAATAAGAAAAAGAAGTGTAATGAGTCATCGAGAAGTCACCATTCCATATAAGGGTATAATAGTCCATAGCTCGGATTTCCAAGGGCGAAATTGTCTTCATTACAATAACAACATTGATATTGTGGCATATTGTCACAAATTGTACCGACTATTTGATTTTTATGGTATGTTTAATAATAATGTGAAATGACATTAAAGTACGATTTATATTGAAAGATTGGTATATAATAAAAGTTCTATATGATAAGTAATATGTGGATTAGTATGACAAATGTTTCACACTTGGACTTTCAGTGTGCCTAATTTGTGGTATACGGAGAGGAAGGTTATCAATATCATATTTTTTCAAATTGTAATTTTCAATAAGATATATGAGAAACTCAGCATGACGTTTCAACCACCCCCTAGTATGATCGGCATCAATTGATTAGCAGGTGTGAATTATTCTCATTATTTTTTTTAATTAACCAAAACTATATTGTCGGGAAAAATCATAAATATCTTATGATTAATTAATTCCTAAAAAATTCACGACGGCTGAATAGATGGAGAAAGGGAGACGCAGAGAGTGGGCTCGCGATTTTTTATGGGTCATAATCATACTCCAAAATAAAGGAAATAACTGCCAACTTGGTTTATGGGCTGAGAAGCCCATTAATTGTCTCCAAAATTTAAATTTTATTTCACTTGCAATCGAGATAAGATTATTTTTTTATTTTTATAATATTAATAATGACTAATTTTATAATGCAATTCTTTTACCAATTAAAACTTTATAATCAGTTGCATGTGACTAAACTCTCCTATATATTTATAATAATGCTTAATAACGAATTAATTATGATAATGTGATTGTATTTGTTTTTTTTCCGGCTACATTTTTATTTTAATTTTGTAATACCAAACGAACACCACAACATGAACCAAATTGGAAACTTTCTCGTCTAACTTGTAGCAAAATCAAATCAAGATTCATAAACTTTACATAGAAGCTTTGATGGGAAATTTAAGTTCTTTATATTAAAAAAAAACAATTTCATAGCTAAATCCATCACAATTTCAAAACCATCTCAAGTAAACCAAATTCTTTGATTCATTTTCACGCATTAGCAGTTCCAAAATAACTCAAAAATCACTATATCCCAATGCAGATTTGCTGCAATGTAAATCGCAGCGATTCCTGATCATGAAATAGACGAAAATTACAAGGAAAATATTGCCTCGAACTCATAAAAAATTAGTAGCCTTACTACTCACGTCCATGACATTTGACGACATTTTGTGAATAAGACAAAAAACTATAAAAAAATAAAAATGAAAAATAAAGGGAGTGTCACGAAATTGTGAATCCGCCACCTTTGCTCTTTTTCATGTGACACCAAAATGTACGGTGGAGAAAGTGCCATGTGGCATGTTTAAATTTGTAGGGTGATATTTGATTTTTTTAGTATTTCTCATTAACATTATTAATTTAATTTTTTTAGTATTTCTCATTAACATTATTAATTAATTTTGCAAAAACAATATAGGCATATGCATATATATCAGATATTCGTAATTTTTTTTCCTAAAACCAGCCGGTTAGATACAGTTCCAAATTTGTAGAGCACTTATCTCAGGTTTCATGAGGAATCTGAATCTCGAGAAAAGCCGACTCGGAAAATTAAGAATTAAAAGGGAGTTGACCCGGTTAGATATAGTTCCAAATCTATGATTCAAAAATCACACTACTAAAGTTAGGTTAACCGTATACATTTTCTAATTTCTTTTTATTGCATATTAACCTTGATGTAATTCTTTAACCCGTTTGGTTGTCAGGAAAGTAATTTTGTTAGGGAATCTGATTCTGTGGAATATGATTGCGAGGAAAATGCTTAAGGAAAGTAAAATTACCGAGAAATTTGATTGCACTTGTTTGGTTGATACTAAGAAATGTAAAATTATATTATCAATAATATGAATAAAATATATTTATCATCAATTATTTGTTAATTAGTATATAATTATTTCATAAATATATAAAATCACCTAAAAATATTATTATTGATATTTTTATTATATAATTTATAATAAATATTCAAAATATTTAGTTAAAAATATTTTTTTAATATTATTAACATCTTTAATAATAATAATAAACTTATTAAAGTACTCACTTATTTTAATAATAATATTTTTTAGAATAATAACATGATTATTTAAGAAAAATAATAATTATTATATTATTATTATTGTTCATAAATAAAAAATAATAATAAAATAAATAAATTAAAATATTCAATTAATTTATAAAAATATATTAACTACAAATTAATAATAGTATTAACTAATTATTATTATATTTTTAATAATAATAATAATAATAATAATAATAATAATAAATACTTTCCTTGAACCAAGGAAAAAGAATACCTATTCGGAACAGGGAAAAAGAATCCACAATTATTACACTATTTTCCTTATTTGTAGGATTCTGAATACTTTCCTAGTATTTTGCAAAAATTGAACCAAACACAGAATTTTAAAATCTTGGAATCAAATTACTTTCTGTATATTACCAAACACATGATTTTAACAATTTGGAATTAGATTACTTTCCTGGGATAGAATCATTGCCAACCAAACGGGGTCTATAGGACTTATCCTTTGTAATTACCTAATTCTAACAATTTTGCTTGTTTGACTTTTAAAACCTCCCCTCGAAAATCATTTTTGGACTAGGGTTGATGGTACATCCATACCCGATAGCCATGAGAAGTTCTGGTTCAAGATCACAAACCATAACTCACGGATGCTCTAAAATACTATTCCATATTTTGTGGTATTAGTGCATCTCCAAGAGATGCGTTAGAGTGGCGTTGAACGGCAGTTTGCCGTGTGAAAGTTCTCCAATGGAGAACTGTAAATGGCGGCACACAGGCGTTATCAAAATTACACACGGTACTACTACCGTGTTACTGTTCACACGGTAGTAGTACACAATTTTTATTTTTTTTTAATTAGTTAATTTAGATTAGTTTTATAGATTATTGTTATATTTAATTAATGATGTATTTAATGAAATGTAATTTATATTTTAATTTATTTAAGGTTTATTAATTATTATTATATTGAAATAAAAATATAATAATGTAAAAACATAAAATTTAAAACAAGTTGTTACATAAATTAAACAATACTATTAAAATTACACTAGCATAAAAACTCGACAATACTAAATTATGGAGACAAAGCAATCTAGTAAGCTCCAAAACCGCTATCCGAGCCTCCAAAGTCGCTTCCTGATCATCCGAAGTCACTTCCAGATCCTCCAAGATCTGGAAAATCACCTCCAAGGCTTGATTGTACTTCTCTTTTCATAATTATTTTTTCTTGTTCATTCTTGAAGTAATTTCGCCGAATAGGATCAGAAATGTTGTCGGTGTCTATCATTAAAATCTTATTATCTGATTCCCACCTTTGAAAAGCAAGAGCTCTATTCTTTGCTTCAGTAGCTTTGTTCTTTGCTTCAATCTTCTGCATTTGTAATAGCATAAGATTCTCTCTTCTTGTGGATGAGTTCTCCATTAATTCTCCAATTCTCTTATTTCATTGTTCGATTGCTTTTAAAACACCCGACATATCTTCATGATTTTTCCTTTTATTTTTTGTTTTTTTTAACACCATCTGGACGTTGTGATGGTCCAGAATCACTACCACTGCCATCACTTAAATTGATACTAAATGAGGAAGGCAACCCGTCAGGTGAGATAGGAGATTCCGGTGGAGTGTCTGATCGGAAGGAAGACCTTTGTTTTCGAGAACTTTGTGGATTGCAATCAAACTTTGCAAAATCTTTCATAATAGGCCACATATGCTCGAACTTAAATTCTTTTGGAAATTTATCATCGTCTGCCATCATTTGTTTTGCACGAGTAAGCTGCATAATTAATAAAAACGTGTTATACTTAGTAAAAGAAATAAAAAACAGGAAACCAAATAATGACTCGTCCTTACAATATCATGTTCGTAAGCTCCGCTTGGATTGAGAGCTTCTATATGTTGTATACAACATTTGAAAAATTTAACGAGCTCGTAATCGATTGCATGCGAGTTTCAAGTGACCTAGAGCTTCGGTCAGCCATATTTGAAGAAGGTTTTTCTGAATTGTAGAGCTCCGTAATACGAATCCACAATTGAGTTGATTTTTGGTATATTCCCGTTACTGGATCTTGGGATATTTCCAAGTAACAACGACAAAGATGTCTATCTTCATCAGTTGTGTAATTGGGATTTCGAGATGAAGCCATATGTTTGTAAAGAGAAGAATTGAAATTGAAAAGAGTGTTGTGTGTGATTTGATTGTGTTGGAAAAATCTCATATATATAGAGGAAAATATTATTGTAGGTATGGGTCTTGTAAAGTGTGTTGTGTGTGTGATATGAATGGATGTTGATGGGATGAGTCTCTCGCATACTATTATTGTAGGTATGGGTCTCCGTAAAGTGATGGGAAGC
The DNA here is from genome assembly GCA_028984105.1 of Lavandula angustifolia. Lineage (NCBI taxonomy): Eukaryota > Viridiplantae > Streptophyta > Magnoliopsida > Lamiales > Lamiaceae > Lavandula > Lavandula angustifolia. The sequence continues at coordinate 6,980,135 of CM054826.1, read as the reverse complement.
CTCAAAATGATGGGCAGACGATGGAAGCCTGCAAAGAAATTAATCAACATCTCTCTCTCTCTCTCTCTCTCTCTCTCTCTCTCTCTCTTGTCAACATCATCTCTCTCTCTCTCTCTCTCTCTCTCTCTTGTCAACATCATCTCTCTCTCTCTCGAATTCATTTTGCAAAGTTGTAGATCAAGTTGCAAAGTGGGATCAAGTGGGATGAAGTTGTCATCTCTATTTAAGATGTTGTATTCTTCAACTCCAAAACATTCATCGCTTCATTTTGCAAAGTTGTAGATCAACTAGCATGACTACATTTTCTTCTTCTAGCTCGAGTTCATCAGATGAGCTTGAACAATTCATCACTGAATGTGATGATGAACATCAAATCATGGGTCAACATATTTTGAATAATCGCTTCATCGTAGCAAATATTATCCGATCACAAGCTGCAAGACGCCACGGAGGCTTAGTTCCTGGTCACAGGGTGATCCACCGTGATCGAGAAGGAGCAGCTCATCGTCTATTCAATGACTATTTTTCTGAAAATCCAACATTCAATGAAGGTATGTTTCGTAGACGTTTTCGAATGTCTCGGAGTTTATTCCTTCGAATTGTTGATGATGTCAAGAATCATAATAATTGGTTCGAGCAACGCTGAGATTGCACTGGAATATGGGGATTGTCCACACTGCAAAAAATAACTGCTGCCTTTCGGAAGCCGATTTGCAATTGTTGCAAATCCAGCTCTTCAAATGCCTTTAGGGCATTTGGAGTTCTTCAAAGCCGATTTGCAATTGTTGCAAATCCAGCTTGATATTGGAAGAAGAAACATTTGGATCATATAATGAAAACATGCATTATAATGCACAATATGATTATTGAGAATGAGCGAGATTTGTCTGCACCAATTGAAGATACAAGAGAAGTGCCAACTCCGGATTTTGAAATGATATCATCTGAAACATGTCGTTATCAATCTTATTTCGCACGATATAAGAAAATGAAAGACAAAACGACACATCTTGCTCTTCGTGATGCATTAATTGATCATATGTGGGAGGAGTATTCAAATTCTGAAAATTATGATATGTAATATTAGTTTTTCTATTATATCATGTAATTTGTTGGATTTGTGCTTTTAAAAGTGTTGTGTATTTTTAGTTTTATTATTGTGGAAATAAATTAATTGTTTTATATTTATTTAAATATATTTTTAGTTATTTAATTTTTATTTAAAATTTTATATAGTGAGATTAATACAAAAAATAAATATATTTAAATATATATAATATTATATAATTAATCAAATATTAATAAACATATTAAATTAATAAATAAAAGAATCAAAATAGAATATTCTATTGTAGAGTTAAATGTAGAGTTGACGATTGGAGATGAATTCGGAAAAACTCTACATTCAACTCTACAATAGCGTGGAGGAAACTCTACAATAGAGTTCCCTCTTTGGAAATGCTCTTAGGTGTGTTTGTGCCAGTTGATTATGGTAACTCGAACTCAGGCGCGAGTTCTGAGGACGAGGATGACGGCTCGGGCCTCGGAGTAGTCTTGGAATTAATGATATGACAAAATCTAATATCTACCAAAACTAATTATTATTAGATTTTTTACACTGTCCCTGTTTGGTTTGCAAGAGAAAATGGGAAGAGAGAAGAAATTGTGTGGGGCTCACCCCAAATTTTTTTCTCCTCACAATTGCGAAGAAAATGAGAATAAAAGAAAGTTGATGGATAAATTTACAACTATAGCCTTAAGAAGCAATCATTTGGCTTCTACGTAATCACCTAAATTGTGTGGGACTTGGAATTTGGGTCACGCGCCTCTTTTAGTAGTGTTGTACACACTATATAAAAATGGAAGATATTTTAGTTCATAAATAAAATTTAAAATGATCATTTATGTTTCTTTGCTTTGGTTTGCTAGATGATTATATTATTATTAATAATTTGTTAACATTTTTTTATCTTTCTTTATATTAAGGATATTTTTGTCTTTTCAAATATAATATTATTTATCTCTTATTACTTTCTACACAATCAAACAAGGTAGAAAGAGAAGAAAATACTATTTCCTCTTCTTTTTATTTTCTCTTTATCTCCTACCAAACAACATATAAAATCCATTTTTTTTCTCTACTATATCTTTCTCTTCATTTTCTTTCTCTTTATTTTCTTTCTTCTCAATTTATCTTGTCTACCAAACAAAGGCTTAATGTAGGAAATAATTATTGAAATATTTTCCAAATTCATTATAATTTCCTACTAAACTTCAGTATTGTTACCTTATTTAATACCATTTTCTATGTAATCAAACGTGATTAATTAATACTAAGGTGATAATATTTTATAATGTTACCATATAGAGTCGTTTGATTATAAGGCGTTTTTTAATTATTGACGAGAGCATTAATATTACGGTCCATTAACAAATGGACTTTCTCCAAATCCAGAACATACATACTCCATCCGTCCTATTACACTTGTTCGTATACTTTCTTGGATTATCTCATCTGACCTATTTATTTTCTAAATAAGAAAATAGGATTAACAATTTCAACAACTAAAATCAATTATAAATAATTAAATGAATACCACACTTTTATCATATAAACTAATTTAAAATAATTAATTAATTATATGAATTTCATATTTTTATTATATAAATCAACCCGTCTAAATAATCAAAGAAGAAAGCGGACAAGTGAGATTGACTAAGAGAATAATAAAATCCGAAAATCTAAATACAACCAATCCACCTTTGGAGGAAAGGGATCATATGAGAATCAAAGAATAAAATGAGAACTAAGAACCAATCTTATCTGATTCTCGTTAAATCATCGGATATAATTATTTATCTATGTAATATATGTTCTTAAATAGAATATTATAAGTAAGGATATTATTGTAATTTTCTCTTTAGATTCAACTAAATATGCTTTATTTATGGAGCATGATCTTTTCAATTATGGTTATTTGTTTTGTTTTTAAATATTTCTATATACATAACCGTTACATCTTTATTAAACATATCAAAATGATTTAGAGATTTTCCTTATCTTCAATAATCTTCACCGTAATCTAATTGAGAGGTTTTTGTTAACAAGAAAGTCATCATTTTTTTCATATAGTTATTATGTTTATTGTATAATTATTTTTTTCATAATTATTTGAATTAGGTATATATTTCACTATAATTTGATGCATTTAACAAAATTATATATGCACATTAAATTCGATATGAATAGGTTTTATTTGTTATTGCATAATGAGGCATATTTCTTTCTGAGGTGATTTTTTAAATATCCAAATCGATATTACAAAACTCAAATTTACTCAATCTTTATATTTGCTATACAAAATACCCAATTTTACTTTAAAACCCCTACTTTTCGGACTTGTCGAGTTGCGTAAATGATTGAAATCGGATATCCGACGCGAACACGGAATCCCGCTCGCGTCCCGCTCAAATCTCGCTCACGCGCTCAAATCCCGCTCATTCCCAGCTCAAATTCCGCTCACGCACTCAAATCTCGCTCACGCCCGTGTCAAATCCCGCTCACGTCCCGCTCCATCTCGCTCGAGAAATCCCGCTCGGAAAATCCCGCTCTATCTGTCAAGTCCCGCTCGGCTTTTTGACTTTTTCATAAAGTTAGGGATAGTGTAGGTAAAATTGGGTATTTTGTGTAATAAATATAAGGATTGGGTAAATTTGAGTTTTTTTATATGAAATTGGGTAAATGAGAATAATACCAGTTCTTTCTTTAAATGTCGATGCATATCATATCATCGTATTAATTAATATATATACATTATATTGCTCGATCACATGCATCAGTATTGAAATGCATACTTTATTATATGTATATGCATCCGTTTATATATATAATATATAATGCATCAACAAGAAACCTATGCATCATTTAAATATATTGTATTGCTTTTCTCTTATTTATATATAATTAACAATAAAAGAAACATAATATTGTTTTATAAATAAATCATAAAAAAGTATAATTATGTGCATTATGCACTAAATTCATATGCACCAGATATTGTTTAAACTATATATCAGATTAACTAGCTCCAAAATTTGCCAAATTCTCTTAGCAATATAATAGTTTAAGAATCAGATTTCAAAATTAATAAATGTCCCTCTAAAACAAATGAAAATCAATCCATTAGAATATGACCAGAAAGAAGAAAAACAGAAAAAGCATATGCATCATCTTCATTCACAAAAAACACTTAAAGACAACAAGAACTGGGAACTGCAAAACCAAAATAATAAAACCAAACAACTAACCTTCATACTTTATTAATGCATAAAGTTGTTTTAATATTATGCAACATGCATGCTATACAAATGTCCACCAAACAATTTAAATCTGTTTAAATTCCATATCCAATAGGTTATTGGCCTTTATAGTATGCACGAATCATGAGACACAAATGCATTACGAAGTCTCAGTTAAAATAATTCTAATTTTTAACATTTTAGTAAAAATACGAAACCAAAACATTAAAAAAAAAAACCAAACATTGTAATATTTTGTTTTCTAACTAGGAATCCTTTGTGTTTATGTTATAGTGTTTGATCCCACATGAGATTGAGAGAGGACCAAGAAAGCGATTGCTCCTGCTGTACTCAGGCGACTTCTTGTTTATTATCACATCCATACAACTTGCGGGGAGCCACTATGATGCCATCAGGGCCGGCCCTGAGATTCCAGGGGCCTTAGGCGAAAAGCAAAAACGGGGCCCCTTATTGAAGCTTCGTGAACAATTTGTCAACGAACTAAAGTACATACTTCCATATTTACATATTTATGTGTCTACATAACTTTAAAAGTAGAAACCGTAAAGTGCAACAAAATAAAAAAATATGGAACAAATACTTATTAAAATAAAACTTAGATCTTCTAGCATTTTGAGAAGCAAAATCTTCAAAAAAAAAATTGCTTGTTCATTCAACCGTTCTTGTGACATAGTATAACGCAGATATGATTTTATCATTTTTAGTTAAAATCAAGTATTACTTGTGTTTCTGTTGTTCTGCACCATCAAGATGGACCGACTGCAATTAGAAAAAGAGAAAAGAGTCGTTGCAACATCGTGATCAATTTGAGTATTAATTAATTCATAAGTAGTGTGGGTTTGATAAATTTTTTTTAGTAATGAGCTATATCAATTTATTTGAATTCTATTAATAGTATTGAGCTTCATAAATATATTTTATATAATATGGGTTATGGCTAAGTGGACTATGTATTTTAAATTTGGAGCCCCTCAAATTTGGGGGCCCTAGGCCCTTGCCCCATTGGCCATATAACAGGGCCGGCCCTGGATGCCATCTGGGTAAACGAAGGAGACAGATGTTGTGAAAGGAAGAAACTATCCAATAAATGAAGAGGCAAAGATGATGCAAACAAGGTGGTCAGTTCTCAGTCCCGCCCCCAGGAATCATCAACCCATATGCAGTGGTAAGAGCATCCACACTGCGTCTCATTTCTCCATCCACACTTATCGATGGATGGGAGGAAGCTTTACAGAAGAAATAAGGATGGAGAGAGAAATTTTTTCGTATAAACCATTGGATGAGGAGAGAGAGTGTAGTGGTGGGACCTTGTTTAAATTATTGTCGGCAAACAGTTCGAATTATAGGAAAAAATCGCGACAGCTTCAATTTTTCTACCAATTACTTGAAATTAACTCTTTATTCAATTGAAATAGACGATCTCTGAAAGGCAAACAAGCAAAATTGAATCGTTGAAATCCTTCAATTTTTCCACCAATTTTTCGAATCGAATCGGCAAACACCAATTTTTCCACCAATTTTTCCCTGCGAAACTGATTTGCCCAGAAAATCGAATCGAATCGGCAAACACTTCGAATTATAGTATGAAAAATTCGAATCACCTTCAATTGGAACACCAATTAATCGATCACAATTGAAGATTTAAACTCTTAATTTATTCAATTGAAAGAGAGAGAGAGAGGAGGGAGAGATCTAGAGAGAGCAATCTTCCCTGCGAAACTGATTTGCCCAAAAAGGGGATCTTGAAATCCTGCTTCGACGCCGGCTTCGCAATCCAAAGATGAGGCGCTGGTGATGATTGACGGCGGCAACGGTGGAGCAGGGGTCCGCGTGGGCGGCGGCGGCGCGGGGAGGCAGGAGGCAGGAGAGAGAGCGGTGGAGGCATGAGGGGGAGAGAGCGGCGCGGGGAGGCAGGAGGGGGAGAGAGGAGAGCGCGGTGCGGTAGGAGGGGGAGAGAAGAGAGCTCGGCGCGGAGAGGGAGAGGGGAGAGGAGAGCGCGACGCGCAGGGGGAGACAGGGGGGAGAGAGGTGGTGAATGATTCAATTGGAAAAATAGTCCTTAAAAACTAGCCGTTGCAAATTAGCCGTTAAAAACTAGCCGTTGCAAACTAGCCGTTCCAGAATTTCGAAATGTGATTCAAACCAACTCCGAGTTACGTAACAGCAATGTGCATCACAAACTTCGACACGACTTGGTTGAGCATATATGGACTCGCTACAACAACAATTGATCGATTAATATTTTGATGTACTTAGTTCATAATTTTTATTTTAACTGTTGTATTGTTTAATTTTCTATATAATTGCAAGTTTTTAAATTAATTTTTTTCCCTTTCTTAGTATTTATTATTTAATGAATTTATCGAAATTAATTAAGATTTTTTTATAATTATTTATTTATTCGAAGAGTAATAAAAATATTATTATATATCTCGTTGTTGTTATTAAAATATAATGTTTGAAAAAATTAAAATAGTGAGACCTAATAAAGTAAAAAAAATTTATATGAATGGATAAAAGAATATAGTTGAGTATTTAAATGTTAACTGTTTAAAAAAAGTTGACGTAACGGAAAGAGAATGTGATGGATGAGTGTTTAAATAGATGAAGCAATGCGGATATTCTAAGGGATATGACAAGTCACGTGGATATTCTTAGCTTAGCTACATAGGATCTATGATTTAGGAAAACCTGCCTTTAATGATTACATATGTTACTTCGACTTTATGTACACCAATATAATGAATTGAAACTAAAATTCTTATTGTTTCACACTTCTTTTTTAATCAAGGCTCGTGTACATGCTCCTCATTTAACTTTTTGTCACATGAAAGATTGAAATTGGACAATAAATAACAATATCACGTACTAAAATCGGAAAGCAGCTGTCAGTTTTTTTTTTATATCATCATACTCCAAACCAAAATAAAGGAAATAACTGTCCACTTTGTTTATGGGCTGATAAGCCCATTAATTGTCTCCAAAATTTAAGTTTTATTTCACTTGTAATCGATATAGATAATTTTTTTATTTTTTATAATATTAATAACTAACTTATAATGCAAGTCTTTCACCAATTAAAACTTTATAATGAGTTGCATGTTACTAAACTCTCCTATATTTTATAATAATGTGCCTAAATCCGAATAAAATAACGATTTAAGTCTAATAATGTGATTTTGTTCTTTTTTTTTTTTCTATAATGTGGATACATTTTTTTTAAATATGAACAATTATTCCTTTTTTGTTCTCCAACAAATATTATTCCTCGACTTCCCTTTTGACGTTCTCTTATCAGTATTTATTGATAACACAATAATTTATCGAAAATTAAATAACGAAAAATGGATGCATGAACTACATTTCGACAAAAATAAAATATTTATAAAAATTACTAAACCCTTACGCTGTCACTTATCAGGTTGTCACACTAGAGGGCAAAAACCGAACATGAACACATGAACCAAAAATCGAAACTTTATTGTCTTGTAGCAAAATCAAATCAAGATTCATAAAAACATTGACGGGAAATTTCTTTTTTGCAAATTCAAACAACAATTTATATCTAAACTCACAACATTTTCAAACCACGTTAATTACACTAATTTTTTTGACCATTTTCGCACATTAGCAGTTCCACAATAACTCCTCCAAAACCACCACATCCCAACGTGTAACACCCCGAAATTTCCTTATGATAAAATTAAATTTAAATAAGAAATTCATTTGCTTCTCATGCATGATATCTTATGGGTAAGTTCTATAAGTCGCGCCTTAGAAAATTTAAATGAAGATATAAAATACGTAAATGTTAATTTGATTACTATGTGAGACGTGGTATTTAGTGGTGAAATGTGCTTATATCTGCAAATAGGTGTCATGCGATTTCGTTTTTTTTTACTGAAGTTGTTTTTTTTATGAAATTTATTAGCAAGTTTTAATGAAGAGTTATGGATATAAGCTCAAGGATAAATAATATTCATGATGTGGATTATTAAATAGTGACCCTAACGATGATGTAATTATTTAAAGCTTTTTAATAAAATTTGAGTTATATATATATAATGATAATGTGGAGTGGTTAATGCTTCATATACGTAGGCCTATTTAATATTAAGGATATATGATTTTATTTTTAGTAATATGTTTGAATTTAAGGATATTGGTGGAAACAATAATAATCAGAAATATTATTATATATTTGTTGAATATTATAATAATCTAGGTATATCCATTTTCTATATACTTGGAGACGTGGCATTACATCTCGGAAGATATATATATAGATCTTTTATTATTATTTGTTATGTCTAATTATGTTTAGTTTTAGGATAAATTCATCATATTTTATAAGTATGTGTTGGCGTACCGAAGATTTCTACAAATTAATAATAATAATCAAATTAATATATATTGTGTTAATTATATTATAGTCAAACGTGTTTTGCAGTTAGCGAAAATATCTAGTATATCTTGTGTTTATCTTAAACATAGAATTACTAGGGTTATATAATATAAGTTAGAGAAGCACATATATTTTTCAACGATGATACATGAATCCGTCTTCTAGGAATATTTTCTTCGCGCCGCATACTACATCTATATTCTTCTTCGATTTTTTTTTCTTTACCGCAAGCATTTATCAATTTTTCTGGAATCTTCAAAGGTACCCCTGATCCTAATTTCAATTAAGAACATTTTTTTTCTAGATGCATTATTCTCAATTTCTTGTGTTTTATGAAATAGTGTGATAATTTGATAATTAGACTTGGTTACATAAACTGTTTGTTTTGAATTAATAGGTATGATTTGTGGGGAGTACATTAGGATCGTAATGACTAATTAAATTATAATCTCGTAAATGATAAAGTTTCTAGTTTTTGAATTAACGATTAGAATTGATGATGACCAGACTTGATTATCTAAAATGTAGAATTACATGGTAAGATTTACTTTAATGTTTTGGTACTTGGCCAGTTTTTTTCCCGTTAATTAGCCTTCAAATTAATATAAAGAAACACGTCAAATTCAACGCTCTAGTTAAGAGTTTGTCCTCACTTGATCTATGAGAGTGTTGCTAATAATATATATATATATATATATATATATAGTAGTATAATATATTGTTAATTATGTGATTTATATACTTATAATCTCACGTAATTAATTATTTGGTTATATGTAACATGGTTATTTTCCTGTCATGAACAGTTAGAGATGAATGAGGATAGTATTAGAGAAGTGATAAATTATTACTAAGTTAGATTTATGTTTATAAGATTACAAGGAATTAAATATTCTAAGATATATGTAAATCTAGTGAATTAATGCCTCTGTGATCATATAACTAATGAATGAATGCTTAACACAGTTCGAATTTTATTTAATAAAAATGTTTTATGCTGTTGAAAATTTTAATTATTTATCATGTTTAGGTATTATCGGTGGTCATAACATTTGGTAGGAATTTGTTTCAAATGTGGTCGGCAGTTTGTTTCAGAGATGTGCAAAATTAAATTAGTTTACAATCTGATTTCTTAGTATGTTTAACTAAGTTATTTTATGTGATATTATGAAATTGTTTGATTTGTGCATGCATGTCATGGTATATATTTTAAGATCAAATTATTCTCATGTTAGGATTGGCGCGCAGGACTTAATCATCTGATATTCATAATTTTTCGTTTCAAAAGGTTAAGGTGGGGAAGTATTCTTACACTACATTTATCCTTATTATATTTTATACTCGATATTTATGAGTTAATGTCAGACATGATAAGGAAGGATCGAAGTTGATCCGCGATCGAAGTTGATCGGTATAAAGGTTTATGGTCGAAGTTGACCGGGATCGAAGTTGATCGGTACACATGTTTATGGTCGAAGTTGACCGGGATCGAAGTTGATCCGTATTAAATGATTGAGTCGAAGTTGACTCGGTGGTCTGTGTGACTACGAAATGCTTACATGTTCTTATTTTCCATAATATATTGGTGTATTATATAGTTTGGATAAGTGTATTCCCCACTGAGTAGTCGTACTCACCCCTCTATATTTTCACTTTTTCAGATCATGGTCCGGCAGATGCTTGAAGTGGCGGATGGTGATGGTCACATACTTACACGAGAAAGAAATAATGAAAGTTCTTACTGCATTAATTTAGTTTTTATCATGAACTAATATCACTCATGCTTTATTTTATTTTCCGAAAACTAGTAGTTGCATTTGCACTCATTTTAAGACTTTCGCTTTTTATGCAAATTCTGCACTGAACTTTCCTTTTTATGAGAAGATTTAAAGTTATTTTAAAAATTAAGTCTATGACAACGTTTAAGCATGTGGTGACGTCCCTTTAAAAAGTTTTAGAAATTGGGGCATTACACAACGAGTGGGGATCCTCTACCCCATTAGGTGTCCAATGGTTTGTTTTATGCTAGGGGTGGGAGTAGTGCACCTCTCACCCCGGATTTTGACAAGTGTATCTCTTACTCTATTATCAATGTGGGAGGTGCACCAGATTTGACAAGAGATACACTTGTCAAAATCCGGGGTGGGAGGTGCACTACTCCCACCCCTAGCATAAAACAAACCGTGTCCAATACATGTCCCACCAATAAGGTGGGAACATGTGTCGATTTATGATAATTTGATGGCCCACCAATGCACGCGTGGCGCCGCGAAATTGGTGGGCCACTCAATGGACACCAACTTTTGGAATAGAGGATCATTTTCCCATCCCAATACAGATTTCCTGATCATGAAATCAACGAAAATTACAACAAAAAATCACCTCTAACTCATCAAGAATTAGCGGCCTTACTGCCTTTATTGTGGGAGCAAAATCTGACACTAAGAAAATTAAAAGAAAAAAGCATTAAATTATCAAGATTCAGAGACTCTCCCCCCAACCACCCTAAACACCCAACCATCTTAATATTTAATTACTTTCTCATTCCTTCATATACTACCAATTTTAACTCAATCCAACCACCTCCACTTTTATCTTTTATCCCTGACCACCCCAAACACCCAAACACTCAATTATAAAATTATATATTTTTAATTATTTTATATTTCATAATTATAATATTATTCTTTTTAATAATAATAATTATCTAAATTAATAGAATAAAATGTAAAAGTCATAAAAATTAATATTAATAAAACACACAACAATAATTGAAAGCGAAAAGCGAAATTAAATCAACAAAAATTGAAATTACAAACGACGAAATAGAAAAAGTTCAGTTATCATTGCCGAATTTTTGCCATATGTGCTCGATCAAGTCGTCTTGAAGAGTCTTGTGCTCTTCTCTGTTCCGAACTTGGTCCTTATTTCTCATATAATTGCTTAGGCTTGCAATCCTATCTGTAGAGTATAACAAATTATTTGTTTCTCCATCTCCACTTTGTTGATTGCTTTGACTACCACCGTCTTGTATAAATTCTGTGGGATCTTGATAATTCAGATAAGAGCTTCTTTCATCTTCCACTATCATATTGTGTATAATGATGCATGCTCTCAGTATTTTCCCCATAAGATCACGATCCCAAATAAGACACGGTTGCTTGATAAAAGCAAAACGAGCTTGTAAAACACCAAATGCTCGTTCAACGTCTTTGCGAGCAGCCTCTTGATATAGAGCAAGTAATTTTTCCTTTCGAAGGAGAGGAGCTCTAATAGATTTAACAAATGTTGCCCATTCAGGATATATGTCATATGTGAGATAATATCCCATGTTGTGTACATTACCATTTTATGAAAGTATGTAAAAGATATACCCGATTTTATCTGTTGCACAAAATAAATATAGTCAACCAATGACAAAGCTCCACATGGCGCTATCTCATTGGATGAACTTGTGGTTGGTTAGTGTTTGCCGACAACACTTTGGCCAAATATGTTGGCCGTCCCTTTTTATCTTTAATCCATTTAATATTTTTTTTAATTTCTCATGTTCGACCAACCCTGTGGAATTTCCTACCGATAAAGACAGTCTTATGGCCTTCAAAAGCTTCAAAAAAAAGGCCACATAAAGGTTGAAAGCGATATGGAGAGAGAGACTGAGAGTTTTGTGAAGTTTCAACCAAATTTTATTGCTATGTAGACTTTACATGAAAAGGGAACTGTTTATTAATGTTAGTTTAGATTTGTACTAGAATTGCATGAGAGAGCGAGAGAGAGAGAGAGAGAGAGAAGTAGGTTTGTTTAAGAATATATTATAGTGTATAGGCTTTGTGGGTTGGAGGAAGTGGAAATAGTGTGATTATTTGAATTTGACAAGGTATGTTTGTTTAGAGTGAATTTCAAGGAACATTTGAGTTATTATTATATTATTATTATTATTATTATTATTATTATTATTATTATTTTACTTCACTTTTTTCATGGATTTTTGTGGTGGGAATTTTGTAGATGTGAGAGAAATGATTGCAGTTGTGAGAGAATGCATGAACAAGAGAGGTTTCTCATTGGTTTCTTGATTTTTGCTTAGTCTACAATTCTATTGTGTTTGTCTTCGTGGGATATGATTAAAGCCCACTTTTTATGCAAACCCTTTTCACTACAAACCTTTTTGTCTGCAATTTGTTGTTTGTTTTGCTTGTGAAAGTTTCAATAGTTTAATTTAAATTATCATTATTGTTGCTATTTTTAAATCCATTTCTTGCTGCGATGCCTTTTTGTCTTGTAATAGAATTCATCACGAGGATGTGTCAGAAGGATAATTTTTTTCAAAAACTAAATCAAGATACCCGAAAATTTATATAAAAAAATTTCAATCTTTACACTATTTTAAGTTTTTTTGTAAAACTATTTCCCCACACCTCTCTGCATCATCCTCTGTCTCATTAGTCCTCCTCTTATAACTCACTACATGAGAAGATTCTAAATGTCCCTCTCTCTCCTCTTTCTCTCGCTGGAAAAAAGCTAGAATCTTTAAACACACTCCGTCATCTTTGTACAATCCATTCTTATTCCCATTCACAAATCTTGAATCAGACCGAGAGAAAGAGATGGGGAAAGCTACAAGGTGGTTGAAGGGTCTTCTTGGAATGAAGAGAGATAAAGAAAACGTTGATACAAATTCAAACCGCGGTGAGAGGAGAGAGAATAAACGGTGGAGCTTTGCAAAGTCCGGCAAATATTCCGGCGGATTGAATCAGATTCCGGTGAACATTCCGGCTGTGGATTCTGCTTGGTTGAGATCCTACATGGGCGAGTCAGGAAAGGATCAGAATAAGCATGCTATAGCCGTTGCCGCCGCCACCGCGGCCGCGGCTGATGCGGCGGTGGCCGCCGCGCAGGCGGCGGTTGCGGTGGTTAGGTTGACCAGCCAAGGGAAAGGAGGGTTGTTTGGTGGCAGAGAGAAATGGGCTGCTGTCAAGATTCAATCTTTCTTTAGGGGCTTTTTGGTAAGTAGATTGGATTAATGTATTCATAGATTCTTGATTTGTTTTGGATTTCTTGATGACTTTGGGGAGTTTCTTGTCAAATTTGAATGCTTAGGAGAATATAAACATAATAATTATGATGCAATTGTATTTTTCATTTTATTTTTTTCATGTTTTCTTGAAATATAAGGAAATAACTAACTTGTAATCAGACAGAATATTCATATCTATCTTCTTGTTTGTCTAAATTCTTACATTTATTAGGCTCTGATCTTGATACATCATTGATGTTTCTTGTCTCAAGAATTTGAAATTTGAATTTTTCTGCAATTTGAATTATATTATTTCTATTTATGTGGCAGAAATATGGAGTATTATTTAGTAAAAGCCAAGAGCTCCAAAATTGATAGTTTTGAACTTTTGTGAATTTAGATTCTAAAAAGTTGGAAAAAGGGAATCAAGAATCTTTTGTTCTCTTGCTGTTGGTTTATCAGTTACAGAGTTACATATTTGCTAATGTGATTTGCAGGCCCGAAAAGCTTTGCGGGCCCTAAAAGGGCTAGTGAAGTTGCAGGCTCTTGCTAGAGGCTACCTTGTGAGGAAGCGTGCAGCTGCAACGCTTCATAGCATGCAAGCTCTGTTTCGGGCTCAAGCAGCCGTCCGGTCCCAACTGGCCCGACGATCCGTCGGTAATGAGTATCGATATCAAGTCGATCCGAGATTGAGAAAGCCTCATGTAAGATGAAAGATTGATTCTCTATAAGGTTTACTACTGTTTAGTTGATTTTTATTGATTAATTCTTCTTTATTGGTGAATTTTTAAGGATGAATTCCATAGCAAAAGGCTTTCACTCTCAACTTATGATCCCTCACTCAACGCATCCGACGAAAGCCCGAAAATAGTCGAAATCGACACGTGCGGCCCGAGATCAAGGTCTCGGAGAATCAACACGTGCATGTCGGAGCACTGCGACGATCAATGCTACCAAACGATGTCCTCGCCCCTCCCATGTCCGGTCCCGGCCCGCTTGTCGTTCCCAGATTGCCAACACCTGCAAGACTACGATTGGGGCTTTGTGACCGAAGATTACAAGTTCCCGACCGCACAAAACACGCCGAGGATGCCAGGTTCGGGTCGGGCCTACGGTCCGAACACGCCCGCGAAGAGCGTTTGCGGTGATAGCTTCTTTAGGCCATACTCCAACTGCCCGAGCTACATGGCGAACACGCAGTCGTTCAGGGCGAAGCTGCGGTCGTACAGCGCCCCGAAGCAGAGGCCCGAATCCGGCCCGAAGAAGCGCCTCTCGTTGAATGAGATAATGGCTTCAAGAACTAGCTTTAGTGGTGTTAGAATGCAGAGAGCATGCTCTCAAGTTCAAGAAGATTTTGAATTTTAGGATGATGTAATGATGAATTATGTCTCTTTTCTTTCTAGCATCCAATATTAGTTTTTTTTACGACGAGGGAAATTCGATTCATGTATCTTTGTCTATAGAAAGCAAGGAGTTAAGCATGAAGCTTTCTCCACATGCCTCTATTTTCATTATAGAATAGAACAAAATGCTTGTGTACGTACATTCTTGACAAAAGTCGATTCGGAATAACAGTAAAACTCAATATAATCATATTTAATAAAGAGTATACATGCTATTTTTTTAGGTGAAGAGCCTTGTACTATTTTGAAACTGTATTCTCGCCCTTGGTTTGTATTTATTTGTTTATTTATTTATATGGAGTGTATAGTGTGAATATTGAAATTTGCATGTGACTATAGTCTATAGCCCATCTAATTTTGGGGATGCACATCATAAGAGGGTGGGCACAATTTTCAGTTACATGTTTGTTTTTGCAACGTGACAGTTGCTCTTGGTAGATTAAATCACTCTGAATTAATTTATTCCATCCACATATAGAAAGAATATTCTTCAGTTTGTACAGGAACAATGGTTGAGACTTGTCAATTTTTTAATTTTTATGTCCTATTTTACTTGAGATTTTAGGACAAGTTGATGTATAAACTATCAGAGCGGTAATGTGGCGTATGTGATCCATTATTTTAAATAAAAAACGCCACATGTCGATATCCTTGTGGTGTGGTACGCACAAGAGTATATAATTGTAATACATCTAAACCTTTGTGATATAAACTACTTGAAGAATTTATAGAGATTTTGAGCAAATTGTAGAGAGAGAAATGATTTATTTGAAGTACTACTATTTCATGCTGACGCCATAGATCTATAAATCTTGGATTTATATGTACTTTTATATTCTCGAAATGCAAGTACTATATTTCATACTACATGGTTATGTGTAGCCGTACAATTTTTGGCATTTTTTCCGAATAGATGCATTTTTTAAAATACAGAATTTTGATTTTTATATAAACATTTACTATATAGCTAAAATCATTAAAACGTTGTTACTTTTCCACTTTTTTTAATGGAATAAAAGTTATTACTAAACTTATCGGTTAAAGTCTCATATCATAAACTAGAAGAGTTCGTCACAAAGTCATATTATAAGTCTAGAGTCACGATTACAAAGTTACGATCATACCTCAATTTTATTAAAGAAATCAAAATTGCTTTTCTAACACTTTTGGTCTTAACTCATAATTCACCATTGACTATATAATAAGTATTTCTTAAAATAGTATTTCTGTAATCATAAATAGCTAAATGCATATAACCTACTCCGTACGTCCTATTCATCTTGTTTTACTTTTCTTTTTGAATTGTTCATTCATCTTGTATCGTTTCAAAAGTGATAATTTTTCTACATATAACTAATTACAATATTCTCTTTTCGTGGAACTCATCCTTTTATCCGCAACCAACAACTCTCTTTAATATACGTATCGTAAAGAATTGAGACAATTTCAATATGACACCTTGGGTATACTTCATACACCCTCTATTGGAGCATATAGTCCAAAAAAGGAAAAGAAAAAGATACACCTACTATTTCCCCTTTTAAAAGGGACACGTGGCACTCTATCATGCCATCTAATGAAGTACTCCTACTATGAAATCATTGGTGAAAATAATTTCTTAAAATAAATTTCTTTTGTAAGAAAATGGGGTAATGATTAGGGTTTGATATGATGTGGTTGTGGTATCTCTTGAAGCTTTGATATGATGTGGATGTGGTTGTGGTATCTCTTGAAGCTTTGATATGATGTGGTTGTGGTATCTCTTGAAAATTGTGGATTGCTTTCATCATGAGTCTATGAGAAGAGAAAAATTCAGCCCTTTTTGGTTTCTTGAAGTACTGCAATTGGTAAAAGACATAATTTGTAAGGCTGTTTCGGTAATTGTGCTTCTTTGACCGCATTAATATGTCCTTGTGAATACATCATCCTTGTATATTTCTCTTCTACCGAGCCGATAACCCTATATCTTTTGCATCATTTTCTTCCAAGATTGGGCACGTTCTTAATCATAATGCCCATATGCCCCTGCCCTCATGTCCTTCCCAATGATGCTTGTTTTTCTATTACTTTTTAATTTTAATATTGACATTGAGAGGATTTTTAATTAAATAAATTGAGGCGGTTAGTTTCCATCATTATCTAGATAGTGTTATTGTTGGATATCACTTCATATTTATAATATTTTGAGAACTTAAAATTATTATGGTCGTAACATGATAATAGTGCTCTCTCCGTCCATTAATAGTGTTTGATTTCTTTTGGGCACTGTGTGGTATATGTTGTTTGATTTTTATGTAATTAATTTGTGGCTATAAATTTGTTGTCCTTTATAGAAAGAAGACGTTATGAGCGTGTACTACTTCGATTTTTTTCTTTATATATTTCTTAATTACATAATCACCACTTCTTAAGATACTAGATTTCATCCATTCCTAAAATTATAGATTTACAACATGATATTACGGATTTCTCCTCCTAATTGTATATTCTGAATCCACTCTAAAATTGGTTTCAATAAAACTACCATTAGCCCACCAAATTAATTTAACATTATCCTTATATAATTTAATGAAATGTCTCTTATAATTCCAGCACTAAAGTGGTGTGATTTTTATAATACAAAACACTTCTTTCGATGAACATGGGAGAGATTACGGATTGGTCTATCGACTATAATGCAATCGTCATCTTATCACAAAATCAAGATTAACAATTAATTAATCTACCATTAAGAAAACACTGTCAAGAGATTCAAGAATAACAAATAAAAAACTGCGACACTATCTAGAGATCTAAGGGGATCTATTGAGCAATTAACAAATGGATTAACGCTAATCGAGGTATTTAATAAATTCATAACTCTCCCCATTTATTAAATTTGAAAAAAACTTTGAATTTTGAAAACAGAATTTTGATTTTGAAAGTAACGGCTGCTTTAGTTCTTTGGGTCAAACCGGGGCATTAATTATGGGGTTATAATAATAAATGTAATTTGGCCAAAATTTGAAATTGAAGTCCCCACATTGACCTTCTTGGAACCTGGCATGTCACGTTGAGGAGGTGGACATTTTTGGAATTGGATAA
Organism: Lavandula angustifolia; assembly: GCA_028984105.1. Classification (NCBI taxonomy): domain Eukaryota; kingdom Viridiplantae; phylum Streptophyta; class Magnoliopsida; order Lamiales; family Lamiaceae; genus Lavandula; species Lavandula angustifolia. Next base: position 6,961,906 of record CM054826.1, on the reverse strand, counting down.
ATTAAGAACCCTAGAATTTGGGGGGTAGAGATAGTGGGGTGAGACCTAGGAGATGGACTTTTTACTAAATAAGATAAGATTGATGTACTTCTCATGTGGGGTGCACTGTTTTGTGTTTAATGGCAATATTAAATAGTGATGTTAAAGTGATTTTGCTTATTTATTTGCAGCTTTTAGTAGGTACGTTATCGATGAGGATATCTATACCATTTTCTATGTCACATTTAATATCTCAATGAAATGATGACACATGTATTTTAATTTCGATCATATACTCTGTTTGGATTAATTAACCATAGGGATGAGTTAATTTAAGGAAATAAATTTATATTACCGTTTTACTAGTGAAACATGGAATGAGACAAAAATAAATGTGAAAAAATCCTTAATGGTATTATTATAATCCATTCGTCTGTTCAATTTGTCTTGGGTGGATCCCATAAGAAACAACCGGAGTATTTATAGTAATTATTATTCATTTTTGAAAAAGAACAAATCAAGTATGCATTCTCGATTGCGGAGGTGGTTGTTTTGTCGCTAACGCAGGTTTAAATCCCAACACGATAATGAAATTTATCTATCGTGATTTTCGGATAGCGGCGGCCGATTTTAGATATAAAAAGACAATTCCAATGATCTAAATTGAATTTCTCCAACCAAACATTGAGAAACAATTCTACTCTCTTTAGTGAAAATGTTAGTGGATCCCTAAAGTGGGACATTAATGGGCTTAGCATGGCCCATTAAAAATCTACCATTAAGCCCATTATGCAAGTAAGCCCAGAAACAAACGGCGAGTCCAACGGTCACCGAATGAATACAAAAATCAAAATCCAATCTATCAAAAAAAATTCGAGTGCAGAAATTCGCAAATTCTCAATTTATCTGATTTTGATTTCTAATGTGGCAATGCCCAATTTTGATCATATAACTTTATATAGTACTCGATTTTTGGTCCTTTAATATAGCAGTGTTCGATTATGGTCCAATAACTTTATAACGTATTCAATTTTGGTCCTATAACTTTACAAAGTGTTTGATTATGCTCCTTCGGTAAACAATGTCAAACAGAAAAAGACACAAGAACTACACTCTTTGCTGCATAACTAAAATAAGACATTTTATAAAATTCTGGGAGAAAAAAAAACTTTCAAAATTATAAGACAAAAATAGTTAGAAACAACTTTGCTGAACCAAAATTGGACTATGTTCGTTTTTTTATCATAAAATTTTACAAAATGATTTATTTTAGTTATTCAATAATTGTGAAATTCACGTGCCTTTTTATGTTTGACAATTTCTATCGGGGGGAGCAGAATCAAACACTTTGTAAAGTTATAGGACCAAAATCTAAAATAGTACTCCCTCCGTTCCATTTATAGTGACCCCTTTTCTATTTTGGTCGTCACATTTATATTGACCAATTTCCAAAAAAGAAAAATAAAATACTATATTATCTCATATTTTATTATTTTTTCATTTACTTTATCATCCACTCTCTCGCCATCTCACACATCTTCTATTTCTTACTTTATCACCTACTCTACTTTCTTAAATCCAATGCCGGAAAGACAAGGGACCAATATAAATGGCGGGGAGTAAGTATAAAGTTATAGGACCAAAATCGATCATTACTATATTAGAGAACTAAAATCGGACATTGTATAAAGTTAAAGGACCAAAATCGGTCACTATCACATTAGAGGACCAAAATCCAACATAGGCCACATTAAAGATGTTTATGGATTCCTTATTTCATAGTAGTTTATCTCAAAAAAAAAAAATTCCTTTTCTTTTTGTGGATTAATAATACGACGGATGGTTGATGAATATTTGTTGATTGTTTTTGCTTTACTTGAATTTTGTTTGCAGTATGTTTTCCAAAATTAGGGATGACTTAGGGTTTGTGGTAAATTTCGGTAGAGAATAATGAGAATGATTTTCACGTGTCCGTACGAAATTGGAGGATGATGGTTCCTTTGAAGTTGAAGGAGGATTGTAGGAGTTGATAAAGAAAATGATGGGTAAATTGTTTGAATTGGCATTACAATGTAACAATAGATGATTGGAAGTGAGAATGATGGTTGGTGAATCTGCAGAATTTGAGGGCCAAAACGCAATTCTATAACGGTGGCATTTGGTTGGATGAGGATAGTGTAAATAAGGATGAAGATGCAGAAACAGAGAGTATATAGGCTTTGCTGCAGAAACATGTAAATCTGTAGTTGTATGCTTTAGGAATTATTATCAAATTAGTTCTCTTTTCTTTTCTGTATTAGATGTAACTACTCTATTGATCTTCAATAGAATCTATATCTTGCTATCATTCATAAATTCTTCATCTCCTCTCTATTTCTTGTTGGTAGATATCAGATAAATCTACTACTTGCAGCATACTTTTGGACAGAACATGTTAGTGAATGATAAGAGTGAAAGATAACTTTCTTAATTTGATACTCTCCTAATTGGATTAAATTCCCTACTACTTTTTTTTGGATTTTCTGCATTAAAAATGTATCTCATATCTGTACTTTTATGCCTGCGTATGAACAATGAAAGAACATTGTATCTTTACCATCTAAGACATAATTCTAACATTCCAAGTGTTGATATAGAGGAGTGAGTTGGGATTAGCTGTTGATAAAACTCCCTCTCTTACTTGAAAATGATGAGAGAGAAACACCCTTTGAAGCTTTCTTTGATATAGTAGCCTTAGGTAGAGTATGCTGCTTGTAGCTATGTAAACCATTTCCACAGCTTTTTGAAGACTTCAAATTCCTTCTATATGGCGTTGCTTTCTTCACCAAATCTTCAATGCTTCCAACCCTTGCAAGTGATGTGAAAGACTCTGACTTCCCTTGGTAGAATTTTGAAAGCCCTCTTCTGCAAATAACAAAAAATCCCATTTAGTAAAGTTACATAAAATATAAGAACCCAAAATCAAGATTTTTTTTTTCTTCCAATTTTTCAAATCTTGGGAAAATTATGAAAAAGGGATGAAAATTCAACTTACTTGATGGGCAATTGATCCATGATCTCTGAAAGATCATCTAAAGCTGAGATCGAACTCAAATTCGAATTCAGTGATGCAGATGAAGATGCATCATCTGCTGTGTCAATTGAAGTTATGGATGATCCATTGGAAGCATCTGACTCTTCTCCAATGGATGAAGTAGCAGATGATGATGATGAACATCTTTGATCATGATTAGAATTGCTCTTCACTTGATCTTCAAATTGGAACCATGAATCTTGAAATTGATGCTTACTCTTCCCACCTTCCATCTTTGGATAAATTGCAGAGAAATCAAATCAATAAGAAAATTGATCTAAGAACAAAGGGATCTCAAGAAGTTTTTCTTTATCTAGTATCATACAAGATGAATAGATTATGTTTCTTGGGACCAAGAAATGAAACATATAAATGGGTATGCAAAATAAGATTAAAATGAGTGGACTAGGCTAGGTTTCAAAAAGTCTTCCCTCACCTTAGGGTGCACGAAAATCGCATCACAAAACGACACGTGTAAGTTAATTATGGGGGTGTGGGATCGATTTGGTGAAGCTTGAGGTGAGATTAGAAGGGCCCTCGAGTTTGATAAATTCAGACAGTATTTATAGTTACCTTACTTTTATGCCTTATCTTTAGATTCGGCGTTATCTTCTCTCCTACGGTCTGAAATGAATTCTTGACTTTAGGATTGCAGTACATGGGAGTTGGATAAGTTCAATAGTGTTGGGAGCCATCCATATCCTAGTCACCATCTCATCCCCACCAACATAATTACATACAAAACACATGTATCTATTTCCATATTTTGATAGTAAACTTTTTTCGGTGATTATTAAAAACAACAAATATTATACGCTATTGATCGATAATAAGGGTGTGTTTGTAAATATTTGTTATACGTATTTTTAATTTATTTTTGTTTAAAATTAAAAATAATTATTTAATAAAAGAAGGGGGTTGGAATTAAAATTAAAATATAAATAAATTTTGACTTAATTTTAAATAATTAAAATAATTATTTAATAAATTTCAAAAATTATGGTATTTTAAGTATAAAAAAATATCTTTATTACTGCTTAATAGAAACAACATGATTAAACAATTTATTTACTTAATTTTAAAGAAATTAATATATAAAAAACAGATATTGCAAATACTAAAAAACTGTTTCTATGATAAAAAAGAAATAAGTGTTTAAAATAAACTCTTGTAAAAATATTCTAAGAATTAGCAAAATGAAATTCTTAACTAAAATTTACACGACTTTGCGGGGAAAAGGAACATTAGCGCCCATCCGTTTTAGTTCTGCCTATAAATATAAATTATAATCATAATATTAAAATTATTAAAAAATAAATAAAATGAAACATGGGATTGACCACCTTGCCTCACCTACCCTAGCAATAACCCACATGAAACACCTCTTACATCAGTTGCCATATCAACATGACATGGCAGCCCATATGTCCATATCCATATTCATATTTTATAAATATTCTGTAAATTGATATGCGTGTAACATTCTTTTGCCAATTACTTCTAGATGATATACTAGTATATAATTTTATGATTGAGTGTGATTTATAAAAAGCTCTAGGTAAAAGTGGTTCAATCATTTTCATTATAAAACCTTATCATGAATTAAAGGCACATGTTGCTGACTAATATTTCACAGGCTTATCAGAAACAAGAACACAGTTTCCTGGTTGGGGACATTTTTTTTTGAATTATTCAGACATTTTCTCATATTTCAATGATTTTTATGTATTTTAATTTGAAGATAAATTTATTAGGTATAATCAATTCATATTTAGTGACAGATGTTATGGATACTGGTCTTTGATTTGTCTATTCCATCCAATTTTTATTTGTTAAATGCATATCCAGAAAGAACAAAACACATAGACAAAGCAAGATTCTTGATAAGATTATAATCAATTATAGGACCCTAAAAATCTCTCAAACTTCAAATGAGTCATCAAATATAAGGGGCCACAGACATTCATAATGTTGGACTAGTCCTTATCGTTATTGGTGATCAAATTTTAAAGGGCAACAACATATTGGTGTTTAGTTCATAGCTTGAAATGCGGACTTTGAACAAAATCCACCAAGTTGCAAGAGGTTTGTGAAAAACCCAACTTTAAGATATCATTCTAAAATCTCGATTCCCACTAATCCAAACATCACATATGAGATTCATACCAACCCCTAATTCGGAACACTCTTACCAAGAGCCCCTAAATTCAATGACATAAAGATTCAAAAATAAATTTAGGAACAATTTAAGTTTAACAAGATCTTCTACTGCAAAACTTGAGGAAATGGGAAGTGATTCAGAATGATGCAACTAGATGTATAATAAAGAATTAAGAATTTTTAAAGCAAGATCACTATACTACCATGAAAACTCGAATAATATGCCTCCAAACTGAATGAAGTATGCTAACTAATACTCCGCCTCATCTGCAAACATCACAAATTCACAAGCGTATTTCAAAGGAGGAAGACTAAAAGAAGTTGAAAAAGAAGACATGAGCAAGAGCAAGCATACCATTCTCTTCAGGCATGTTAAAATCATCTTCATCGTCGTCAAAGTATTCATTCTGCAAATAGAGAGGTATTAGTTACAACTCTGTGTGGTTCTTTTCAAAGAAGTTAATGGCAACTCGAATTGCATTGCTTTATCAACCTAGGCAATGTCAGTTTCTAACTAGCATGGTTCATTTTCAATGGGAGTGAAAAATGCACAAAACAAATATTTGAAATACTAAAAAGGAATAAAGGAAATATCAGGACAAGATGCAAATTGATGTAAGCAAGTCAAATTAGTAAGTACAGGGTCATGGCTATATGCAATATACCTGCTCGTAATCGCCCTCATCGCTGTATTCTCCATCATCCTCTTCATTTTCTGCCTCTTCGTCATTCTCTTCTTCATCTTCTTTCTTTTCATCTCCTTCTTTGCCCTATAAACACGAATGTCATTAAAAAAAAAGAGAATAGCAGAAATAGCTAGAACAAAATAACACAGATGGACAGTAAAGATAAAGATAATTCCCCCAATAAAAGTAAATATGAAGTGACATCATTGAATAGATTTCAATTGGGAAGAGGAAAAATATACCTTAAACTTCTCCTCAAGCATCTCCAAGTTGTCAAGTTTGCTGAAGTCTGTTACGATCATTTCACACATTGAGTTAGATGCATATTTTTTTAAAAAGTGTTCATATGTATTGACATATTTAAGTAAATTATATGACTATGATTACTCCCAAAAAAGATTTTTTTTTTGGGTTGTAAAATAGAAGAAACATGCTTCTCTAAATCTCTATCTTCTATAATTTCTTGCCAACTTACTTGGTTCATTGTCCCACCGAACTCTCTTGGCAACACGCTTTTCACCTGTGAAAGAGAATATGCAATCAAGAAAATGTATGGGCAATCTGAAGAGATGATGCGACAAAATAAGACAACTGTTTTCTACAAACGGCAATTAGTTTACACAAAAGGTGTGAACATCAACCTTTGGCTAGTTCTGCGGGCATATGATCCGAGCTCATCTTTATGAAGTGCCAGAGTGGTGGCTTAACCCTTGTTGTTTGCAAATTCCTATTTGAGTACCTTTCTATGTCCAAACTTTTGCCTTCTGCAGCCACAATTTAAGAGATATATATATCAGACCAGCAAAATCCAAGCATACATAAGGCATGAAAATGTGCTAGAAAAGAACACAGTTACGAGTAGACACACGACACACTACATGATAAATTCATAATACTAATGCATGACTACACATATATGAAAGAGATAATCAGGTGATATATACAGCTTTCAATTTTCAGAAAACTCCCTTCTCCAACAAGACCACAAAATCATTCAGTTTATTCTCAGCAACAAGCATTGTAGTTACATTTGGAGAATCCTATATCCTACTGCAAACAGTTAGAGTCAACAATATTCACCATGGTTTCGATTATATGCCTTCGTGAAAGCTTAAACGAACATATATTGATATAGACAAATCAGGCATACTAATACAGAATCAATAAGCACTAGTTATAAGTCAGTAAAAAGAGGATTAATTATTTAAAACATATACATCGTTTTTCACACTTTAACAAACAAACATCTACCAAAATCGGAAGGAAGGAATCAAATAAAAAAAGAAGGAGAACGGAGAAACGTACTACCAACGCCTTGGTTTCGATCTTCGTAATAGTAAGGAGATGTCTCGTAAAATTTCTGCAGATTCTCAGACATAATCACATACTGATAATCCTTCTTTATTTGAGGCGGATCAAACCACAGTTACTAAACCCGCAATTTCCTATCAGTAATGCGATCAGTCAAACTCGCCTCCAAATCAAATTAAAACCAGAAAACAAAACTGCGTTAATATATTTATAATAAAAGCATAATGTTTCAATTACCGGAAAAAGTTCGATAGGCTCTTCCTTCGCCCTCCGGAAACCGCCACCAAAACGGCCGCGACCGCGGCCGAAGCCGCCGCCGCCCCGTCCTCTTCCGAATGACATCTATATACGAGCAGTAGCTCGTCGTCCTTCGCAAAAAATTGCTGCAACAAATAAGTAGTAGGATTTTTAGTAATTATTCAGTCAGGCCAGTCTAGTATTGGGCTCGGCCCATTACAAGCCCATCATATATGGCGTCCTCTGACTTTTAAAACGCTCGATTGAAATACACGACCTTTTAATTCATTAAAAATTGCACCGATGAAAAATTTGAAAGTCAAAATATTCGATGTGGAGGCCATAATATCTTACCTTGTTTACTATTTAAGTTATAGACGTCATTTTAGCACAAAAAATCATTTATTTAATATTTAATTGTCAAAGTTTTCATGGGTGTGAAAATTTTACACCATTTAATAGGTTGGGTATTTACCCGAAGTTGCAATGACAAGATTTTTGGATAGTATTTATAAATTGATTTAACAAACTAAAAAAGTTGCATATTGCGTGATATCCATAAACATCTCACATTCTTTTGCTTTTATTGTTCGTTCGTTTAACTGTTTTTTTCCTTATCTTTATTTCGAGCTGTAAAAACAAAATTTGACATCAATGGAGCGTCCTCTGAGATCACTCGACAACTTGTAAACAAACAAGTCATCTTACTTTATTTATATCGTAATTCGAGATGAAATACTATACGACAAATCCGATGCATTTATATTACTACGCATTTGAGTAGCGGCAAGGCCACTACAGCTAGTGCACTTATAATAAGACGATAAGCTTCTTGCGTAAAATGCAAACCATCCCAATATACGTAGTCTTTAGGGTTCGAGCAAACAGTCGCACTACCATCTCCACATAAGCTATTGTTGTTATAGTTATATTTTCCTCCGTCCCCACAGCACGATTTCAGTGCCTGATTTCCTCCCGGACCTGAATGTAAACATATAGCAAGCATTAATAATAATATAAAAAATCTAATTTATAAAATGAATATACACTAAAGGACATTTAGTTCACAGCTCAGAATGAGACTCGAGTTCGAGATTATTCGGTCCAAGATTATTAGAGATTTGAAGATTTTAAAATTTAAATTGCGATAAATCTAATTCGTATACAATTTTTTTTGAGATTCATATCAATTTATGATTACGAAATTCTCTTACCAAAACCGTTAATAAAATAGAACTTGCCTAGTAGGGTTTTCTTAGCAATGAGTGCTGTTACTGGTGCGTAGTAATCAGCACCAAGTATGGTGATAAGTGGGAACTCCAATTTCAGACCGAGGAAAGCCGCTTGGAGATCGACGTTGAACGACAAGGCGAGACCGTTAACTGCCGTCAGACATCCTAGTAAGTCGTAGGCTCCGGTGTCGTTGGTCGATAACGCCGTTAGAATGTTGGGGTAGCACCCTAGAGGAGCGGCGGTGGTGAACAGAACTCGCGTCGCGCCCATTTTGATCACCTCCTGCGTTGAAAGTAGGGTTAGAATTAACCAATTGAGATGATCAGATGATTATCGACGTGATTAATTGAAGATTGGTGAATCCAATTCGTGGATTTATTACTCTTGCAGCGTCGATTTGGGCCTTGATTATGAGCGGAAAGTAGGTTTTTACTTCTTCGATGGATCTGCCTTGCACCAATGCGTACCCGACGTCGTTTAATTCGGAGAATTCGAACAAAACGACCGAGTCTGGAAGTCGCCGGTAGTCTGATTACGCACGTACAAATTAATCTGTCTACAGTTAGTAGTACAACACATCCAAAAATGGAAATAAAAAGACAAAAATCACCCAGTGTTCACCTAATTAAAAATGCCTATGTATTATATTTTGAAAAAGAAATACATATAGTATTACAAAATATTACACCAAAAACCTCTCATCTAGGAGTTCGTACAAACTGGTAAATTTGACGGAAGAATTTATCGTGTATAACATTTAATAAGCACATAGAATATTTTTTACACAAAAAAATAATAAAATAATTTATGCAGTTTCATTTAAACACATGCTTTTTGCCCTACAAAGTCGAAGAATTAACCTGTTTGATTTGAGATCGACTGTACGTATGTTTTAAACCAGCTTAACTGAGCGGCGAGGGGGATATTATACGGCGATACACTAATGTTCCTCAACTCGAAAAACGAAGAATTAAGAGTCGTGCTTCCTTCTACTGAAAACACTACTCCATCCTTTCCATTAGAATTATTCATCCCCAAGTACTGCGTAATGTTCGGTAATCCAAGAGCTTGAGCTGAAACAACAAAAACAACAACAACAACAATGTCGTTTTTTTGTATCAAATTTTGTCACGAGTTGAGCGTGATGAAATATTTCAATGTATAAGTTAGTGTACCGGTATAGTCGACGTCGACAAAGCCATCGGACCAACGGCCGGTAGGGTGGCCGGGATAAGTAATACCGTAAGGGTAACGTGTGGATGGAAGATTAGGACCAAACGGCACAACTCTAACGGAGTTGCCATTGTCGGAGATTCCGTCGCCGAAATGATACAAGAAGTTAAACGGACATTTTGTCTTTAGGGACAAAGTTGTACCGGAAAAAGTGAAGAGGAAAAGGATTATGATTTTAAGGGCATTCATGTTTGTAAAGAGGAAGTTGATCAAATGAAGCTCTCCGAATGCTGGTTTATATAGGCCTTAGAAGGGGTAATTTCGAAAATATAATTAATAAAGGATTTGAAATAGGTGGGAATCTTATAATATGTGATAATATATAAATATGGCCAAATCCAATTAAAAAAAATACAAATCTAGCCATCTATTAAATTTTAGTTTACAATCTAGCCAATTTGACCGAATTGTTCTTACTTTTTCTATTTTACTTGTCAGGGTTTGTCTGTCAATTTCGATGCTAGAAAATTGACTCCGAATGCCAATGGAAATCTGCGGGTGCTGAGGGCTCGCCGATAGGCCTATTTTGTAGTCAAATAAAGAAAATAAAATTAAACTAGCGCTGAGGACTGGCCGAGAGGCAGCCGCCACCCACCCTCGGCAACATAGCTTTCACTCAACACAAAAATACCTGAATTAGTAGAGAGCAGTCTTGATATAAGAAAACGTGGGGCAATTCGTTAAATTGGCTAAATTGAGAATATAGTTATAATACTTGACTATTTTGGTATTTTTTTTAAATAGGTCTGGCTAGTTAAGCTAATGCATAGTTAAGCCTCACATCTTATATTTACATAATATATTATTATCATCTAGTATTGTATTTAATTGTTATTTTATTTCATATTTAATTATATATAATACAACGTGTCGTGTCGTTTTAAGAAAACACCATCTTACGTATCAAAACAATCATTTGAATAAATATCTAATTTTTTATCCACATTCTTAAGAAGATGGATTTATAACTAATTTTATTATAATAAATATTTGAAGACACGTAATACTTAATAGATCTATTAACTACACACAACAAGGGTTTAATTATAGAAAAAATGAAAAATGGTTAGAAAATTATTCTTTTTATAAAAATAATTATCAAATTTATACATTATACGAAATACGTAGCTATTTTGGAGAGAATTTGGATCTCTATTGAATAGGACGAGAACTGATTAAAATATAAATACGAGTTAATAATGCACACTACAAAGTCAAAGTTCCCTTTAAGAGGCCATGCAGCCAAACCTAATCGCTTTTGAAAGAAAGGCTTCTTAATAGTCAACTTCTTCCCATCTAAGAATAGCAATAAACTTCAAAAAAGGAAATTAAAAAGTGAAATAGGTAATAATCAAGCTATTGAATAATACTTCGTCCTAATAATGGTGTTTGATTTTTTTTGACGAAGATTAAGAAAATAATATTATGCTAGTATATTTGTGGTCATAAATTCTTTATTATTTTTAGAAACAAAACTTTATTAATGAAACACCATTTTCGGGAATAGAAAATACTACTAATAGGATTATTATTCAATTCATGCAACAGAATGAATAAAATTCAAACCCTACTCCACCACATTAATACATTCTCCCATAGACATGAGAATGAAACATCTCAAGAATCCGATATCATATTGAACTGCCGAAAATACCCTTAATAAACACGACGTTATCCATCACCTCAAGGGGCTAACAACCCAACCAGTAATAGGATTCTGTTTTCTTATCATCTTCACCCTTTGTGAGCCACTCTGCAGCCTCTCAAGAATAGCATAAGTAATCCAATCTGGAGTCAAGCCCTGTTCCTAAGCTTAGAATACAACTCAACAGCTTCAGTACTTCTCCCACACTTCTCAAGACAATCAAGCAAGATATTGTAAGTAACAATATTAGGGCAACACCCTTCAGCCAGCATCTCATTGAACAAACCGTACGCCATCTCAACTTTATCCGACTTCCCAAAACACTCTATCAATGTACTGTACGTTAAAACATCCGAGTTCAAACCCGCTTCTTGCATCTCCTTAAGCCTCATGTGGGCTTCATCAAGATCACCATTCTTCCCCAAACAGTTGATTAGTGAGTTGTATGATACAACATCCGGCTTGCAATCACTTTCCTCGAGCTCTTCATTAGGATGTTGTAGGTGAAGATGTCGGGTGGTGGTCCGTTTTGCTTCATCTTCTCGTATAAATCAAGAAGATGGACCACTTGCTTTGATTTGCTAAGAGCAGAGAAGACTGTGTTGTACATGATAGTATCGGTTATAATCCCCTTTTCGTTGGTTCTGCTCAACATATCTATAGCATCTACAACTTTCCCATTACTGCACAAACTCTCAAGCATGGATTGATAAGCATCTCTATCTCCCTTATCATGGAAACTCCACATATTACAAAAGAGCCTATGTCCTAATTTACTCAAAGTTCTCATAAGAAACGCGTAGATAGACTTATTCATGTACTTACTCGAAATCTTCACCACCTCATCCATTCTGCCAAGCTGTCCATCTGCAGCCAAGACATTGAGAATGAGACTGTTTGTGCACTCATTAGGCCTGCAGTTATTCTCCACCATCTTGGAGAAGAGAAGCATTGCTTTGCTAGACATTCGGCTCCTCACTAATGCCTCGATCATAGTATTGTAAGCCATAGAATTTGGTTTACAATCCTTCGATAGCATTTCTTCGAACAAATCTACTGCCTCATTCAGCTTCCCTAATCTTCCTTTCATTCTTATAAGGATGGTGTCTGTATATTCATCCGGTCTGCACTACTTCTTTTTCATGTCTTCGAAAACTCTGTTCGCCTCATCAAGCTTACACAAGATCAAAGTCTTTGAAGAACAGAGTTGTCCTAAAACAAATAGTACAACTTAGGTTTCATAATTAATATTGTTTCTCGATAGCAAAGTTTTGCATCAATTCATGACAACAGTTAGAAGATTAACAATTTTGAAGGACGCACACCAAAATAATCTCATCTTTCAACATATTTGTGCTGTCTTTCCTTTTGCATAACTGTAAGTATTTCTTCCATATCTTATATGTGGCTGTGAGTTACTCAATAAAATCCCACTGAAATTGTTATGTGAAGCTTAATCCCGCACCAAAAATAACGGCCATGGGGTAACTCAATATTAAAAAAAAAAAAGTAAAATACTCGTCGTTATCATCTTTCAAATCTAACATGTTTAAAACCTTGATGAATGGAAATTCAATTTTTAACGGTGATAGCTGGTGGGATAATAAATAACATTAAATATGAATAACTTTAAATTGCACCGACACATTATTCCTATAAAAATAAGAGCTCTGGGAGCAGTAGCCTCCGCAAACCACACATGATGACAAACCACCTTCGGGTGGACAAGCCATTACTGTGAATGGTCAGCTGAGAATTAACCCATGACCGCTTGGCCCCGAAACTCACCGCAACCATTCGTCATCCTCACTACGTAGAGCGGGACTGCATTGTTGTTTCTTGATTCTTGATAGCATAGTTTTGGATGTGTTTGATGCCAATGCAAGAAACGTAAAAACTGTAAAAAAATAAAAATAAAGGCGTCTTTTGTTCAACTCTTCTAATTCATAAATGAGCCTCATCCATCTACTACTACTACTACTATTATTATTATTATTATTATTATTATTATTATTATTATTATTATTAATAATGATGCAACAACTAAAATTACGCGTTATTCGTTGTTTGGTCCCTCCTTAAAAATGAAATATTTATATAAATCATTTAGTTTTTTTAATTATTCTTACAAATTTAAACATAGAGGTAGGAGGATTACCGCTGGTCATTTTTACCTTAACATTAATTATTTTTATTTCATTAATTTTTACTCGTTGTTCTTGATCGTTTGATATTTAGCAGAAACGTACAAACACAACCATGACTAACATACCAAATAAGGCTAACGATCCAAGTGCCCTTATTTTTTTCAATTTTATTCGTTACTTTACATAATAGGAAATCATGTTTTCATCTTTCCAATCTAAAATCTATAAGAAATAGCTGACTGGAAATCCAATATTATAGCTGGTGGGATAAGATTGATCATCATTAAATTAAAATTGCTTGGACTCGGCAAATTATGCTTAAACAAATACAAACTGCCAGTACAATTTGTCGACTAATTGGCCGGTTACTATTTGCCTTTTTTGTTTCGTGATAGCTCAACTTTGCATGCTTTTCATGCCCATGCCTAATAACCGCATCATAAATTTTAAAAAAAAATGTACACTTTTTTTAAATTTGTACAAATTAAATTGGAATCATGTCATGAATTAAAGACACGAGGCTTTTGTCTTGACTCTTAACTCATCATTAATTGCAACAAACAATTTTGCCCGATCCATGTCTAGTTTTTTTATCTATAAATAGGAATGCTTGGAACAACCTTTTCCACACACCAACTTAAACCATCTCATCTTTGCAGGACTAGAAGATAACAGTAAGTCTACTTTCATCTCCTATTGTCCTATTAATTTTATCTTTGCATTGCTTTGTAATATTAATGTAAGCGTACATACAAATGGGGCGTGATTTTAATTATGATTGGCTGGTAATGCGCCCTCTCTCTCTAGAAATTCCACCAAGGAAATAAAAACACAAGTACTTCATTTTACATTTTGCCTAATTTAGTTACTTCTATATTACATACAATAAAACCTCTTAAATTAATATAATTGGGACTCGAGCGATTTTATTATCTTAAAGAGATATTAATTTATCTATAAATTAATATTTATTAATTTAAAGAGAGTTTTCATTCCGAATGAAGTAGAATGTATAGTTAACCTCTAAAAATAACGAATCGTAAAAATACAATTAATCATTTGACTATATTTAGAAACAATAAATTAAGTTCATTGTTTTAATACAATGAATCGTTTGACTATTTAGGAACAATAAAATTAAGTTTATTATATTTTTATTAAAAATATTCAATGTATAATGGTAATAGTATATTCAATATATAGATGAGACCATATATTTATATTGAAGTTTTCTGAAAATTATTATCTTATTATTTTATCGAATTTAATGATTTTTTTACACTAGTCCGAATTTGACCGAGAAAATATTATCGTAGAGAGGTTATTAATTTACGAAAGTATTAAATTAAGGAGGTTTTACTGTATTGTGTTGATTTCCAGAAGTCGGTTAGTAGTAATGTTTGTCTTTAAATTAAATGTGAATTTTATTTCTAAATCTTTAATGTCTGCTTCATTGCTGCCTTTAGTTCTGCTCGTGAAACTCAAGTCTGTTTTATTCTCCCCTCTATGTCTGGAATATGTTGTACTTTCATGTTTTTATTCTTTCAAACCTTTAGACCTACATGCTTGCGAATTTGTTTTTTCATAATCCTCTCTCTTTTAGGAAGTTTTTCATGATTGATTCTCACTATATTTTAGGAAAATATATTATTGTGCTCTACTCTTTTACATGTTCATTTCAGCTTGCTTAGTTAATATGAGTAGCTAAGTACGAGATATGGCTGAGGTAATGAGACACCGTTCCTAGAATCCGTAAAATTTGTTTTTGCGCTTAAAAGTAAAGCGACACTTATTTTCTTGGGATGGGATCATTTATCCAAATGCTGTGGCTCACAGATGTTTATGGTACGATGAGATCATAAGAATTCCTGAAGAAACTAGAAAGACACTTATTATTGGTAATTTGATGTTCGCTGATGGAAGTGCATGCGCGTCTTAATTTCCTTTTAGGTGATGGGGACGCTTGCGAGGTACATTGTGCTCCGACATGGAACGAAGTTTCAATATTTGAGGTACGTGAGTGATTATGAAGTACGGATTGATGAAGGAGACGGCGTGTTCAACCCGCTCGCCAAGATTGAAATGGAAAAATCGAAGATCAACGACGATTATTTCCACCTACGGTTCTGCTACACCAATAGATACTGGGTACGAGATATGGACAAGTGGTCGTCGCGGACGCCACCGAACCTGAGGAAGACACATCCAAACCATCGTGCACCCTGTTTCGCTATACCGGTGGCGCGTATCAACACGTCCAGAGTGGAGGGTTCGTGACGCTAGCCGAGCCCGACACTCATCCTTATTTCGCTGCATCTCCAGACGGCAACTTCCATTTCTGGACGATTGATTGGGGAACACTCCCGTTAACCTGCCTAAGCAAGTGGCGTTGATGGGAGATAACGACAAGTATATGCAGGCGATCACGGTGTGGGGACACCCCTACCTGCAGTTCTCATCCGACGATCCCAACAAGGACCGGAGCATCTTTGAGTTCGAGCACGCGACTGACGGACTGTACCGGATAAGCGTGCCGTTATTTTAACGCGCTTTGTAGGCGCAGCCCTAACTGGATATGGGCGACTACAGCGGGCCCTACTCAACCGACACCTGACCTTCTCTCAACCGTCCGATGTTCGTCGATATGAATACGATCGCCCTCCGCAACGAAGGCAACAACAACTTCTGCTCCCGCCTGACCGCGGCGAGAACAACTACGACCGCCTCAACGCGGCGGTCCGACCATCACCAAGGAGGCGAGGCTGAAGGCCGCAGGGGAGCTCGTGCTGGGCAGCAACGTGTACGACGTCAAGTACGACCTGGCAAGGCGCGTATCTACGACATGGCGCCCTTCGTCGCGGGGACCACTTCGGCGACCAACAACCAAGGGGATGTCGAGGGCTCGTCGTCGGCGTGGGAGATCACGTACGACGACAATGAGGTCGTACTCGTTCAACAACAGCACCTCGATAACGGCAGGGGTGACCGTCTCCATCAAAGCTAGCCTGCTGGGGTTGATCTGGGGGGATCGAGGTGTCCCTGTCGACCACGACAACGGACGAGTGGAACAAGACGACCTCCACCACGACGTCGGTTACGGCCAGGGGTCGGTTACCCTGCCGGGTAAGAGTACGGCCAAAGCTAGATACGTGGGGACGGTGGGTAAACGATGTTCCCTTCACCTACACTCAGGAAGACAGGAGTTCCATCGACGGCAGCATTATCAACACGGAAAAAGAGGGACGGTGTTTACGTTGGTGGCGTCAATGCTTACGACTTCACCTTCCAGTTTGATGATGTCAAGTCTTCATCTAGCCCAATCACAGACTGCATGCCGGGTGTGCTTGTCTTCATTTGTTTTTCTTTTTTATTGTGTGCTTTTTTTTTTTTTTTTTTTTTTTTATTTTTTCTTGTGTGGTTTGGATCAATAATGCAACTGACTCAAAGTTGGTAAGTACTGGTGTTCGTACAATAAAACCGGTTTGTTTTGTTTTCCATTATATTTTGATCTAGGGAACTAATCATATGAGCCACAAAAACTAAAATATGGAAATATATATAAATAAATTTAATCATATAAAAGACTTTTCTACTATACGAATTAAGAAGCAATAAATTATCATCCATCTTATTATTGCTTTTCCTTAAATTCTCCAAATTATATTATATTATAAGGCTCATGATTTTATGCTGGACAACAATCAGTTGACCCATTGGTCATTTGATCCTGATGAAAAGGAAAAAAACGTGGTTTTTGAAATTTTCTAATAAGGACAACTTTATGATAAAAACAGAAGCGGCCCATTATTTCTAACATATTTGGAAATTGATAAAATGGAAATTCTATATAAAAGCTGGTGGGGATAAGATTTACAGTGACGAAAATTAAATATGCATCGGCAGATATTTCCAAAGCAAATAAAATACAAATAAACAGGTACATTAATTTTGTCGAAAAGTTGACGTTAGATTCGCGATTCGTGTAAATTCATGATTAGCCGTTTGTATAATAAAATTCTTTTCTTGATAGCTGAGTTTCTTTGTGTGCGTAATTCATGAGAAGGTTGGTTATAAACAATTCTATATTACATGTTGAACTACCTTAAAATCAAATTATTTAAACCGCATCCATATGCCGAAAATTAAATATCACACCTCAATTAATTATTATACTATAGTAGATTGTCCCATGGATATTGTTTTTACTTTCCACAAAAGGAAATAAAATAACACTATAAGTCATAAAAATCATATGGGAAGAGCTATAGGGTGAAAACGGACGGATATTATCCGCCCGATCCGGAGCCGGATCCGATCGGGATCAAATTCGGGAACAAATCTAGTATCCGATCGGATATGGGTTCAAATCCGGATAGCCTAAATCGGATACGGATTCACCCGGATTTCACATTATTCGCCCGTATCCGATATTTCCGTATTTAATCGGATATTTCTCGAATTATGAATTCGGATATTTCCCGAATTATGAATTCGGATATTTTTTGAATTATTTAATAATTAATTTTTTAATATAATAATAAATTAAAATTAAGAAAAGATATTAAAAAAATATTAAGTGCATCTATGGTTATTGTTAGGTATTTTATGTTGAATTTTGGAATTTATTCGGTACTTTCTTGATCCTAAAAATTATATTATTCATAATGGGTAGTATTTTAACTATAGTTTGCATTAAAACTTCTATTAAATATTGTATACGTGATTTTCTCAATGTGTTGCAATCACAAATAGATGGTTATTTATGAATCATATTATCCGATTATTGTTATTCGAATTCGATCCGAATTCGTCATATATCCGCCCCGTATTCGTATCCGAATATTCCGAATCCGTATTCGTATCCGGTCTTTCCGTATTCGACTCCGAACTCGAGAAAAAAAATATGGGACAAAATATGGGAAGAGCACTATCCGTCCGTATTCGACCCGTTTTCACCCCCCCTAGGAAGAGCACTATCCGTCCGTATTCGACCCGCTTTTCACCCCTATGGACAAATGGTGCAATGGGTCCACATCATTTACACAAAAAAAAAAATCAAATTTCATAAAGTTCGTGGCGAAATCCTACATGACTGATGAGCCTAGATTTGTAGTTCATTTGTCCATTTAATTTGTGCGTTTTGTGTTTTATAATTGCGTATAATTAGCTTAGGTTGGGAGAAAAAGGAAGAAAAAATAAAGTCAGCTGGATTTAGAAGTCTTCGGCCAAGGTCAATGGAACCGCCTTTAATGACAAATAAATGGCCCGAAAACAAAGCCAGTAACTATCATGGTAATCCATTGGGCCGAATTGAGATGAGAAATGCCAAGCAGCCCACCGACTCTGGTCCACAACATCCTCGTCGAAGTTTCATGGGAAGTAGGAGGCTAGAGGCTACAAGCATAGACTTACTTTTTCCGAAGAAGTCATGCCCGGAACAAGTGTCTCCCACCTACCGTATCCCAAATATTTTGTGAAGGCTAAAAGAGAGGGAAAGAAGCGGATCCGAACATCGACTTTCATACTTACATTTTCGTAGTATAGCTAGTTCTTCTCTCTCGAAATTCCGCCATTGTTGTAGCTAAAAATACACTTTATATTTCGCTTAGTTTAGCTTGAAGCTCTCCAAGGAGAAGACTTTCTTTTTGTTTATGATATCGGTCGCCTTATTTCAATTTCTCTTCAATTCGCCTTTAATGTTTGCATTTACTCTTTCATGTTTGTCATCAAGTTGCTTTATTGTTCACAAGTAGTTCTTTCATTTATTCCTTGCTTTCTATCCTTATCATGCTTTTACATCTTAATGCTTTCTAATACTAGCATAGTTAGCAAGGTGGATCGAATCCATAGGGAATGGGTAGATTTAAGCAATTCATCTCTAAAAACTGAAAAATGGTTTGGTTAATAACCACCATTAACTTTGGATTTAATTAACACTAGGCAATAATCATAAACTGCGCAATTAAAAACAGGGGATGAAAAAAATGTTAAAAGCGACTCGGCTTTGGGCAGATCCACACTGGTCGACCTCCAATCCTCGATTCTAAGATTAATCGGTTTCCTAAGGTTGCCCGGCTAAGGTGCCATGTTGAGGACGGACGCACCTAAATCCTATTCTTGAAATGGAGAAGGAATGTTGAACAATAACCTACTCCCTACCCTAGTGTTGATCTACCATGTTGAACATTACATAGATCTTCAACTAAGGAGCATTAATATCCAATAAACCGAACTAGCAAAGCTACCCATGTTGAGCATGAAAATAACTCTACCATCTCCCCTGCCTGCTCAACACCAAATTGATTAACCTAGGGTGATCATTCCTATGTCATCTTAAGCAAGCATCTTCACAGACCTGGAATGAAACACTTAGTTAACCAATTTTAAGCACATTAAAATCTTATGAAGGCAAGAATCAGGTGTTTCACTGCCCTAGCCGAATCTAGGGTTTTAGATACACATATTTAAACTAAGAAAGCAAGAAAACACGCAAGAGAAAGACATCTTAAATGCAGAACACTAATTGTAAATGCAATAACTCCAAAACCTTAAATGAACAAAAATAACAAGGCATAATTAAATGAGAGAAATAGAACGAAAAATGTAAAAACATTCGAGGCAGCATCTTCGAAATTTAAATGCTTGAGTGGACGAGAATTTAAGTGCTTCAACTACTCGAAATTTGAAGATGAAGAACAAGAACTAACTAGAGAACATTTCGAAATTAGAGAGAGAAAACTAAAAGTAGTGAGATAAAGTCAAAGAGTTGTGAGAAGTGATATGAGTTGTGGGATATCTCCCCTTATTTACTAGTACAAACCCCAAAATAATAATAATTCAAAAGATAAGTCTAAATCATCACATGCTTTCTCTTCTTGAGCCTCTCTATTCATTAAATGCAAGCATGGGGTGAATTTGATTGTCTTGGGAAAAGTCAAGGGAGACATACATGGCTATTTCAGAACTCTTTGCCTGTCTGGGCAGTGTGGCAGGAAAAACATCCTGCCACTGTACTTTTCTGCACCAATTTCATATTATAGCTAGTAGCCTCTACCAAACAACTTTCCCTCCATCCTCTTCTCATATAATTGGGTCGAGCTTCTTCATTTCTTCATTCAGTCCATTTTTTCGGCCCACTAATGCCGGCCCAATTAGAGGGGTTCAAATTCTCGCCAGCTCTTTAATTTTCCGGCCCAAACTCCTTTTATCATACTTTGTATGCATGCAGCCTTCCAATCTTTTACGTAGACAACCTTCACCATCTTTTTACCTTATTCCACCTCCTACACGCATAAACATGAGACAAACACGCACAATATCGGTAATATAAAGGCAACAATTACGTGCTTATCATTATGTTTTTAACCGTCCAACTGCGTGACTTGCTTGCATCTTTGAGCTATAAGTTTTATGATATAAGTTTTTCAAAATAATACTCCCTCCGTCCCACCGAACTTGTCCAAGATTCCATTTCGGGTTGTCCCATATAACTTGTTCGGTTCTAAAAAAGGAAGTAGGTCCCACACCTTTAACAACTCAAATCAACTCAAAAATATTAACTAATTAAATGAGTCATGCACCTATATCTCACAAACTAATTCTAAATTATTAATTAATGCATGGGTCCCACACCTTTATCTACCTACACCACCTTTCCTAAGTTACCGCACCGAGAAAAAAGTGGACAAACTCGGTGGGATGGAGGGAATATTTAATTATTATTAAGTAATGGGAGCGAGCGTAGAACGTCCACTTGCGTGGCTTATGTACCTAATAAACACGAGTATTCTAGAAGATAATAATTAAATAGGATGGCTAATTAGATCAAATTGAATGCGGCATGATTCTCGTAAGTATGTCAATTTCGAGAATTTGATTCTATTTTGGTCAAATTAATGGTCAATGCTTAGATGTCACCGCTGGTACAATTCACTTCCCTCAAGTCCCTTTCCGCGTTTTAATTTAATAGTGACATGATCCGAATATCGAACTATTAATTCCATTCGCCTTTAAGAACCTAGGCGTTGATTGGAATTAAAGACCTAGGTAAATAGCTTGGTTTAGGGTTACGCTAGTAAACGTCCACCCTGTGGCTTACGAGTGAAATTCCTAAAGTTGTTTGATGTTCTTAATGTCATTGATTTATCAAAAGGTTACAATGACATTAATTACGAATTATGTGCAAATATTAGTTTCTTGCATTCTTTTAAATTATATATTTCGGATATGTCTGCGTTTGCAAAATTTTCGAGTTTATAAACAAATCTCACCAATCAAACCCTAACATGTTTAACAAATTTTTAAAGAGTGGAAGAGAAATATTACCCTCCCAATAAGTGCTCGACAAGGTCCTATAAGAAACTTTGTTTTAAGGCCGCTATGTCTAAGAAAGAGTTTACTTTGAGTAAGTTACTCAAATCTTTGGTAGAGGTTAAAGAGGTTGTAGGAAAGGGCAAAGGTGCTCAAGTCTTGAACATCACTAGTAGCTCAAGGAATCATCCAAAAGGTGGAAACTAGAAAAAGAGCGAGGAAGGGTGGTCAATTCAAGAAGAGCCGTAGGAGTAGGGGTGTCTAAATGGGATCGGTATTCGGGATATACCAAATACCGAACCGAAAAAGTCGGTATTGGGATACCGAAATACCGTTTTTCGGGATTCGGTATCCGTATCGGTATTTTATTTCACCGCTAACCGGGATTTGAGATTTACCGATCCCGACCCGGTATTAACCGAAATACCAAAAAAAAAAGAGTAAAGCAAACGAATATGGGATTTTCCATGTTCAACTCTGCTTCAACATAAGATTGTATCAGAAAAGAGTAAAGCAAACGAACATGGGAACAAAAAGCTTCAGAGACAAAATTCAAGTCACAGACTATATATAAATCTGTATCATCACACCACATTAAGTCAATTCATGTACTACACACCCCCAAACACAAATGAAGGGCAAGTATCAAAGAGGAAAAATTATCAATCTAATTCAGATTCCGTTACACATAAAATGAACAGCATATGCCACCAGCAAGAATACGAAAAATATAGAGGCATGAATATGAATATATGAATATATCTTCACCAGAAACAACTCTAATAATCTCTAAAACTATCTAATTGAAAAGAACATTCACCGGAAGAACACAATAATCTATCAACAAACACCTATTTAAATTAAGGCCAATGTATCTTCATCAGAACAATGAGAGTAATTAGCCAGGAGAAAATCACACCAAGCTTTCCAACATTCATGGATATAATAATGCAGGCGTTACTACACACAACAAAATTTACCCTAAATGCTGTAAATAAACCTTCATGTTAAGCCCCAAATAAAAAATAAAAAAATAAAATAGACGAGAGGAAAACCATAAATGTAAAGACAAATTGAGAAATTAGAGGGGCGAAACCAGACCCGTTATAACCGGGTTTTGGGACTTTTTACTTTATGTTGAAATGAGTTGTTGTAGGCTTGTTACTTGTAGCTTGTGAGTTGTGACTTGCGGACATAGTCAAGAAATATAGGCTTAGGAAATTAGGAAGTTAGGATTTAAGATTTATGATTAGGAATTTAGGAATTAGGAACAATAGTGTTATTTTTTTCTTTTTACTTTTTTAGTTTTTACTATAAAAGTCGGGGACAGCAGATGCACGATTGACGATTCTATTTATTTATCAACTTAAGTTACATAACAATAACTCAATAAGTCAATAACATATAAATATTACATATATTTGAATTTAATATTAAAAGGTAAGGCTAGTAAACTATGTTACTCTATCTCTATGTATTAAATAAATCAAAGATAATTAACAAGAATTTAATGTACCATAATGGTTAATGTCTTGCAAATAAGAAATTGTTTGTAGCTTGTGTTCGAAACCATGCAAAAGCAATTTAATTTTTTTTTAATTTTTTTTTAAATTACGGGATTTTCTGGATTACCGAATCCCAAAACCGAAATTCTATCCCGAATCCCGAAATATCGAATCCCAAAATGGGATCGGTATCGGTATGCAATTTTTGCTGTTTTCAGGATCGGGATCCCGAAATTCGGTATCGAGATTCCCGATCCCGTCACGATCGACACCCCTACGTAGGAGTATGAAGATGGTCCTTACCGTCGGCATGCGAATGCCAAAGGAGAAAAGAAGGTTCTTCAAATGTGGTAAGAAAGGACAGTTGAAGAATTATTATCCAAATGTCAAGGCAAAATAGAAATAGACGTGAGTCGCTCTTGTAACTGAAATAGTTTTGGTTTCCTCTTCTACCCGTGAATGGGTAGTGAATACGGGGGCAAGTGATAATGTTTGTTACACCTTGCAAAATATCTTGCAGAAAAGGAAATTGAGTGATGACGAGGTGGTAGTCTCCATGGGCAATGGATCCAGAGTTCCTGCAATTGTCATTGGAGATTTACATCTATCTTTTGATAGTTTTGTTCTAGTACTTAAAGATGTTTTGTATGTGGCTGAGTTTAGACGAAACATCATTTCTGTTTCAAAACTCTGCACCATGGGTGATTATAAATCAAGCTTTGATTGTGATGTTTCTATCATGAAAGACGGTGATTTTACCTGTGGCGGACCATTAAACGGATCTTTATATACTATTACTTGCAACTCGCGTAATCCAGTTAATGTTACTTCCTCATCATCAAATTCCAAGAAAATGAATAATCTTCTAAGACTAATCAAACTTATCTATGACTTCTACGATTAGGTCACATCAATCTGAATATGATCCAAATGTTTGTGAAATATGGATCATTGGAGTCTCTCCAAGTGGAACCATTACCAACTTGCGAATCCTGCTTGGAAGGAAAGATGGTGACTAGTCCTTTTAAGGCAAAGGGTTACGGAGCCACAAAAGCACTAAGTTTTATTCATTCTGATTTGTGTGGATCTATGTCTACACAAGCTCGTGGAGGGTATGAGTACTTCGTCACATTTACTGACGATTACTCGAGGTATGGATATGTTTACCTTCTTCACCACAAGTCGGATTGCTTCGAAACCTTTAAGGAATTCAAAGCAGAAATGGAGAATAAGTTAGATAAAAAAATCAAAACACTGCAATCCGATCGTGCTGGGGAATACATGTCCAACGAGTTCAAGGATTACTTGATAAAATATGGGATTACATCACAACTGACGGCACCGGGCACGCCTCAGCAGAATGGTGTGTTAGAGAGAAGAAACTTGACCCTCCTAGAGATGTTCAATCGATGATGAGCTATACAACGTTGTCGGTTTCCTTTTGGGGATATGCCCTTGAGACTGTGGCATATTTACTGAACTGTGTGCCATCCAAGTTGGTTAACACGACTCAGGCCAAGTTATGGAGCGGGCACAAGCCCAGTATGCACCACATAAAGATTTGAGGGTTCATGCTTATTTGCTGAATAAGCAGGCCGACAAGTTGGAGTCACGTTCAGATGTTATGTTATTCATAGGGTATCCGAAGGAAACGAATGGGGGTTACTCTTATGACCCTAAGGAATAGAAGATTGTTGTTAGCACCAACGCTCGGTTCTTAGAGATGATTATACTAGTAACCTCAAGCTCGAGTTGAGATCATTCTTGTAGAATTACAAGGTGATCAAGATCCACTCAGAGAGCTAGTTGTGTGATCGGTCGGAACCGATACAAATAAATTTATAGAACACCTGCACAGAAACTATACTGGACAAGTACAGTGACAAGCAAGAGGTCGATCCTCAGGGAACGGGTGATTAAGCAACTAATTCTACTGACCTAAAGGGTTTTGGCTAACAGCCACCATAAATTTTGGGTGTTCTTAAACTAGGCAGAAAGATAACATATAATAATGTAAAAGCAAATAGCAAGTTATAAAAGCAATCCAGTCAAGGTAATTCCACACCACCCCCTGTCCGATCCTAGATTACTATGTGAATCAATTTAGTTAAGGTTATCTGTGAATCGGTTTAGTTAAGGTTATCTGGCTAGGACAATGTGTTGAGCACATGGGCGTCCATTCCTTCTATTAAGTTGGGACTGCCATGTTGAGCATAGAAACAGTCGCCTACCCAGGTGACTACCCTACCTTGTTTAGCAATGACTAAGGAGGCACTAAGGAGCATTAAGAACAGAGAGGAACCGAGATCAAGGCATCTACCGATGTTGAGCATTCAAAGTAGAAGACCCAACCTAGTCTATGCTTGGCTAGAAAGATGATTACCTACCTAGATTGATCGATCTAAGCAGTTCTCAACTATCTCAAACAAAGTTCGACTAAAACCTTTACTAAACCGATTATTAAGCACGTTCTCACATCTCACGGATTCTTAGGGATGGTGCCTCATTACCTCGGCCGGATCCGAAGAGTTAGCTAAGCATACCGACTAAGGACATGAAACTAAGCGGTAGAGGTAAGACATTAAACGGATCCGGGAGAATAAACTCGGAATAGTAAACTTTCCTAAAGCAAAGAAGAAACTAGCATGAGAATTTAACTACAAATAGCAAGAGACAACATGGTATGAAATCGAAAGCAATAACCTCTAAAAACATGGAATATTCGCACACAAAAGTTAACATTATTCTACAGTTGATAAAGACAGAAAAGCATGAAATAAATGAAGTAACAACTCGTGAACCGTAAAGAAACATGATAACAAACATGAAGTAAATGCAACCATTAAAGATTGAAACTAAAGAGCTGAAATAAAGCCGACCAATTACATATAACAAAAGGAAGTCTTCTCCTGTGAGAGCTTCGAACTAACTAGGCGTAAATCATTATTCATAGATTAATATACTTTGCATTAGATCTCCTGGCCCGACCCAATTAGTTGTCTAGTTATTTATTGTCTCTCAGAAATCATTATTCATAGATTAATATACTTTGCATTATTTAATAATGTTATTAATTTGGAATTAATTGAATTTTGATTATTAACTACACATTTTCAAAATCCACAAATATTGTTATATATGAGTCTATCATCTACACATAGGTTGTAATCAAGTCGAGCTTTGCAGAGGCCCGACTCGAGCTCAATAGGAGTTTTTAATGTGAGCTCGAGCTCGATTCGATAAATAATATAGTATTCGAGCTCGGCTTTAAAGTTCGATATTTTTATATATTTTTTTAAAAATCATAATTATAATTATATATATATATACAAATAAATGAATAAATATTTTATTTAATATACTATATAATTAAATAATATTACTTCCTTCGTCCCATTTGACTTGTCTCATTTCTTTTTGGCATGAGAATTAAGATGAATGATTGGATGTGCGTAGATGAGCGAGTCCTACAAATAAAAAGTGTAAGTTAGTATAGTAATTAATTTACTTTTCAGAAAATGGGACAATCAAGTGGGACGTTACGAACGTAAAAATAAGACAACCTAATTGGGACGGAGAGAGTATAATTTAATCGAGCCAAGCTTCTGAGCTTTCGAGCGAAAAGTCTCGAGCTCGAATTCGGCTCGAAAAAGTTGACGAATATTAAATGAGGCTCGAACTCAAGCTCGAGCTCAAAACTATCAAATGCGAACCTAGTCTTATCGAACTCGAGTCCAAACTATTCGAATAAATCTAGGCTCGTAGACTACTCATCAAAGAAGAGAGAAAATTAATTTTGGTCCTTTAACTTTATATAGTGTTCGGTCCTATAATGTGGTAGTGATCAATTTTGGTCCTATAACTTTATAACGTGTTAGATTTTGGTCCTATAAATTTACAAAGTGTTCGATTTTGGTCTTCCGATAAAAATTGTCAAACATAAAAAGACGCATGAATTTCACACTTGTCGAATGATTAATATAAACTATTTTGTAAAGTTTCATGACAAAAAAGAATATTTTTATTATTAAAATGAGTTCAATTTTGGTTCTACAAAGTAGTTTCTACCTGTTTTTTGGTCTTGTAATTTTAAAAGTTTTTTGTTTTTTTCCTTTCTCCCAGAACTTTATAAAATGCCTTATATTTAATCATGCAGCAAAGAGTGTAGTTCATGTGTCTTTTTCTGTTTGACAATTTTCAGCAGATGATCGAAATCATATACTTTGTAAAGTTATAGGACCAAAATTGAATAGATTATATAGTTACAGTACCAAAATCGAACACTGCTACATTAAAGGACCAAAATCGGACATTGTAGAAAGTTACAAAATCAAAATTGGACACGACCACATTAAATGATCAAAATCAAACAAAACCCACGTTATATGACGAAAATTGATATAATGGGCGATTTCCCCCCGTCATAAACAATAGATTTCCCTCGCCATAAGCAAAATTTATTTAAATTTCCTAATTGATTCAAATAGTTCAATTAAAAGTTCAAATTTAATGGTCCCAAGAACTCCATTTCAAAATAGAAAAGTCTACACCAAAAACAGAATCTTTCTATCACACAACATTACTACTCAAATGTCAAATCTAGTCCAAACTACGCCTATATCCGATGCAGAAGCATATTTCTTGATTTAAAAGTAGGCACTTTTTTACCTAATCTCTTATGGATTCTTGAATTGAATGTGTTTTAGGATTGGGATTCTTCTTTCCCGAAATGGGTTGTGATAAAGTTACAATCTTTAATGTTTTTCAGATGGAAGATTAAGGATTTAGGTTTTCTTGAAAGTGATCTTGTTTGTTTGAAAGATTTGAAAGTCTTGAGTTGTCATTGTCTGAAAATGGCAGTGCGATGTAATAAAAGGGAAGGTCCCATAAGCCATGTTGTTTTCAAATCCGGGGTGGCGTTGGCATTTTCCCCTTGGTGGGATTTTGTTTACTTTTCTCAGAAGCAAAAGAACTACACTCCCTAAACCAAAACCTTCACTGCCTTCTCCAGGTTATATTGATTTCTTTTTCTTTTTCTTGTGTGTGTGTGTGTGTGTGTGTGTTTCTTGGTCTTAAAATTCATATTCTTTTTTATATGGGATATTGATTTTTGTCCGAATTGTATATGTGTTCGATGAATAGGTAAGGGAAGTCATGCTGATTCAGACATTGCTTTGGAGGTAATGCCTAACCTAGTCCCATTCAAGAATTATATATTATTGTTTAGATTGTTTCAATGAATTGTGTTTCTCTTTGTTATAAATATGGTTTTAGTTGTAGTTCATAGCATGTAAATTAGTTCTATTTTGATTGTTTTGATTTAAACTTCATCTTCCTCTAGCTGAATATGAAAACATATTGATGTTTGGCTGTGATGAAAGTTTCCAATTTCTTGAATTTATGTGCATCTTTATTCATTATCATGTTGTTCTTTATAGTTAATTGAGATGTAGCTGCTTTCCCTCTCTAAGTAGACAAAACTTGCTTGCAGAATTCATCTCTCTCAAGAGTTCATTCTTCTAGTAATGGTAGAGCCATTGGAGATATAGACGCCTCTCTCTTATCGGAGTTCAATCACCTCTTGAAAGAATACACCTTGGCAACCGATGATGTTTCAATCAAACCCAACAACGAACAAACGAAGGAGTGCGAGAGGGAGCTCAGAAGCCTAAGGAGTAAGGTTAAAATCCTTGAAGAAAGGGAGAAGATTCTTGAAAATCAACTGCTCGAGTATTACGGCCTCAAAGAGCAAGAAAATGCAGTGTTGGAGCTTCAAACTCGGCTAAGAGTACACATCATGGAGGCTAAACTTTATAGCCTCAAGATTGAGAGCCTGCATTCGGATAACAAAAGATTACAGGCTAAAGTGGCTGATTATGATAAAGTTGTTGCAGAGCTTGAATCTTCACAAGCCAAGATTGAACTCCTGAGGAAGAAGCTTAGGTTTGAAGGTGAACAGAACCAGGAACAGATCTTGAAGCTTCAAGACAGAGTGATGAACTTGAAGCTGCAAGAAAACAAAAAGAAGGCCGTTGAAATCGACATAGAAAGGAATCGATTGGAGGAGGAGTTGGAGGAGATGAAGAAGCATAATGAGAGTTTGAAGGTTGAGAATTTAGAGTTGGGTAAGAAAGTAGAGAGCCTACAAATGCTTGCTATATCTTCTTTAGATGATAGAGAGGTACATTTTTGTTTTGATTTCATTCCTTTCATTTGATTACTTTTGAATGTTTGTATGAGAATTCTAGATATGTTTAATGTGTTCAACCAGGTTGAAAAACTTAAAGAAGAGGGTGAGGTTTTAAGGCAAGAAAATGAGAAACTCAGAGCGGAAATCGAGCGACTACAACGCGATCGATACTCGGATGTTGAAGAGCTCGTCTACCTGCGATGGATAAACTCTTGTCTACGCTACGAGTTGAGAAACTATCAGCCTAGCCCTAATGAGGAGAAGGCGAAAAATCGCATTCTTGCGTATGCAAATATGGAAGGTGTGAAGGATATTAGTGTTGGTGATTGTGATAGTGAAGAGTGGTCTATATCTCATAGCATACAAGATAGCAAAACAAATCATTCAAACAAAAAGAAAGTCTTAGCTAAGCTGGTGAAGGTGTTGAGAGGAAAAGACAATGGTGCCCTCATAATCAACCAACAAGAGAAATGCCTTGAATGATCAAAGCATCAGCAAGAACTTGGTTTGCAGCTTGAGAGGGATGAACACTATCCCAAAACACATGCTCAGTCACATTGCTGCAAGTTCCGGAATTCTGATTGCATAAAAACGACGTCGTTTCAACTCTCCCCGTCCCACAGCAGCCTCTTGTTGCATCACTAAAGCCTATACAAAAGCAGGAATAGTGTTAAATCTGCTTGGAAGAAAAGGGATTGAGAAAGACAATAGTTTGAACTCGAACCATATTTCTTCGGATTCTGAACGAGGTCGTAGATGGGTGTGAAGATATCGAAGATGACTATCTTCAAGCCCGGAAGCTGCTTCTGCAGCTGCGAGGCAGCTGCATTCATCTTCTTGTTGAACTGCTGAGCATCGGTATTGAATCTTGCTACGCAGCCCCTTTGGTTCTGCCCAAATATCGTTCTTGCTAGAGGGAGGCAGCCGGTTGGTGCAAGAGAAGTAGCTCCAATTCTCCTTGCTCCTAAGCCATACAAACTCTGCACAAATCCATGTAAGTGAAACTTTTTCTTGGTGGGTTTTGGATTAGGCAAAGATGGATTATTGTGATTAACTTATTATTATTAGTACCTTGACAAAATTTGTGAAGATTCCAACAAGGTAAGAGGAATACTGATCAACTGTGTAGCGTCCATTCAGTAAAGGGTTGATGTAGTAATTCTGCACAAAGTCACTATTGCCAGAGCCAATGATGTATAACGCATTTTTGACTATTGAAGCTGCTTTATCACTTCCTGCTACACTTGCTAGCTTTGTTTTGTACTCATTGAAATACTGCAACTGCTGGGAAAGTGGAATCACATGCTGGCGAGCACAACAAAGATTTGGTTTTTACACTTTGTGGTGATGTGTAATAACACAGAAAAAGTTATAAAGATTTGATTTTTACACTTAGTGGTGATGTGTGACAACATTAGCTTAATGCCTATGCAATAATAATGCAGGAAAGTGGTTAAAGATTTGAATTTTACACTAAGTGCTGCAGTCCCATCATCATATCCTGAACCAGCAGAGGCAAAGTTAGCTCCAAGCAAAAGGGCCTCCCCTGCAGCTTGTGGGCTGAGGTACGGCGGCGCGTAGATTGTGAATCCAAGATTCTCCGCTGCAAGACAAATATGATTAGCCTCACAACTTAAATTCTTGAAATTTTGATTTAGTTTTTCACCTGTGATGTCTGTGGCTAGCTTCCCATTGCAGAACCTTCCGGTAGGTTCTTGGTTCTTGAAGTCTCTACCGTAGGGCGGGTGGTCCGCCCTAAACACGGTGGAGATGTAATCGTTGTTGCCCACGTCCACCGTCGAGTCTCCGAACGTTATGATTGCTGGGACTAGCTGAGTCTGAGAGTAAGCAGAGGTGCACAAGGCAGCCATAGCTAATGCTAGAAAAGCTCTCATTTTTGCTCCCATTTTCCACTTATTTACTGTGTTAGAATGAAACTCCTCACTATTTATGTGTTGAAGAAGGGAGGGTGGAGATTGACATTAATGAGGTGCTTCTGAGGTAGTTCTGCTGCATTGAAGGCGGTTATGCAGGTAATAAACACACCTTATATACCTTGATTTTTGCAGCTTGTGAGGATGCATAATTTAGATTATAGTAAATTCTTTTTACTTGTCTTTGCCATTCATAGAATTATGAGTTAATATTAGCAGAGAAGTGGTTGGGGGACGGTGAGTTTTGGCTATGCTGTATTTACTCATACATTTCTCTTTCTGCCAAACAGCTATTAAACTGCATGAAGTTGACATTTCAATTTAGGTGAAAATACAGATGCATAAATTGAATTGAGATGGGCTCGAAGGGAAGGATCCGTGATCCTTCCCTAGCATAAAGAAACCGTATTTTTACGTCTTAATAAAATTTGATAGGCATTTTCAATTTATTTTTTTATTTTTTCAAATTCTTATGTATATTTAGAGGGTCTATGTCGCATCACAAATTTTAGTTTTTCAAGTACAAAGCATTTAAATTTGGATTCCATAATGTGACATTTGAAATCAATCATATGCAAATAACACCACCATAAATTATTGGATAATAGTAAAAGTATTACAACACGGAAGAGTCCAAGCGTCTTCACCATCTCAGTTTCGCCGGAAAATACTGTAAGAGAGAGAAACAGAGAAAATAATTAAGAAACAGTTGGCCACAAAAATTTAAGTCAGAATTTGAAGATCCTGCAAATTCACCTTCTCAATGAGAGAGAGATAGTATGGCTTCACTTTCTCAACATCAATCCTATCTTTACTCTTGCTGTATAAATCATACTTGCTGCAAACAAATAACAAAACATCAACAAAAGAACATAGCTTTTCTTTTTTACCACTAATTAGTTCAAGAAAAGGGCTAAAATCTTTTATACTTGAAAATCTTTAGCCACTTCAGATTTTCCTCGTCTTCCTCGTTCATCAAGTGCTTGTACGCTCTGGATCTATGCAAAGCTGCAACACCAAACAAGAGTAACCTTAGTAAGAATCCAAGATTCATCCATCCTTCTTCTCTTCCTTCTCTTCTCACCATAAAATGAATGGTATCTGATGATGAAAAGGCCAGCAGAAGGCAGAGTTGATCTGTTTTCCTTAGCCACCTAACAAAATGTCAAAATACACACAGATAAACACGCACATCATTTTTATGCATGAGAGTTTAAACATTGTATAATTTTTTCTCCAATTACCAAATACATGTAGTCATCATGTCCCCAAGACATGAGCACATTATCAAGTCCACACCCTTCCTCGTATACTCCAAACTTAGTATTGTAAGAAAGATTGTCATAGTCCGGATTCTCCTCAAAATACTACACATCAAAAACACAAATACATTACACAATCTCAATTTTGTAAGAAGATAGTTAACCTATTTTACCTTGTGATGAACAATGGATTCGTCGAAAGCACATCCAACGGGGTACGTATCGCCTACGACCGCCCACTGTGGGAGCTCCCCAAAGCTAGGAAGAAGGAGAACTTTTCCAAGATCTAAACACAACAAAACACGAAACATTAATTAAACCAAAATAGACTCAAATTGCAATTAGTACTAAGATGATTAGAATTATACCATGAATTAGGCCAGTTAGATGGAGCCAATCCTCATTAGGATAGTCTTTTCTAATGGCTTCAGCAGTCTGCAGCAAATGCTCAATCTGAGGCTCATCAAGATCAGGATCACTCTCATCAACAACATTGTTTAGGAGTTCACAGCATTCCCATATGCTCATTTCAACCTTGTTAAGTTTCCCATATTCTGCTCTCATTTTCTTCACCTGAATAATTTAATCAACAGATTAGTATGTAATAATAAGATAAGGGTTAAAAAAAATTGACTGAGAAATTAATTACAAAGTCACAAGTCTGGTGAATGTGATTGGTTCTGTAGAAATTCTCCACCCCTTCTTGCCTCTCACTTTCAGCATCATAATCCCTGTTCTAATCAAGAACTAATTAATCAAGTAATCAAATAAAACAAATATCTTAACAATTCGACAAAGATGGTTAACAAAATTCTGATCAAAACTATTGTAGACCGGAATCTAAAGACCACACAAAAAAATCTTCTTTAGAAGGTTCTTGAAGTTTAATGCTCTGTTCTAAACATATAGTATCAAGATTAGTTATTATTATCATATGTATATTGTCTCTATATCGATCCAATTAATTATAAGAGACATATATCAGCCTCCTTCCGTAGGAAAAGGTTCATGTCATGGTCCAGTCTGTTTCCAATAATTAAAGTCAAAATTGTCCCACATCGGCCGGAAGTCCAAAGATCAAGTTTTTAAGTCAAATGTCGGTCGAGATCCATTAAATCATGAATTAAACAATTATGTAGTTTTTGTCATACCATTAAATGATAATTAAGCACATAATTAAACAAACAGATTGGGAGGAAAAAAAACCTAAAGTTATGGCCAAACGAATTGGCATGTGGCGACACAAATCCTCCATTGCAAATCAGTTCTTTCTCATTACACACTTTTTCCTCCACTTCTAATCCTGCTTTTCCAGACAAAGGATAAACATTAAACAAAACCTAAAATCAATTGTAAATATTTAAAATACATAAAAAAAATACAATATAGGAAAAAAGGACAAAAGCTAAAATTACATGTACGAAAAATGGATCTGAGAAACTAATCAACAAAACCAAAAAAAATGGGAAAAATGAAAAAAAGAATAAAAAAAAATCCCCAAATACTAAGCACAGAGGAAAATTGAAAAAACAGATGAAATTTTACCAAACTCAGGCTGGCGATAATCGACTATAGTCATCCTTACTGACTAAAATTCTTGATAAATCAAGAACGAAAACAAATCTGAAGAAACGAAGAAGAAGAAGCGCAGAGGAATTAAGGAAAATTATTGGTGGCATTTTGAGAAGCGTAAAAGGGCGGTATTTATAATTGCCGGAAGTCCTTCCCTGAGAATTCACAAGGAAGAAGTCCTTCACTGAAAATCTGCAACTCTTATATACTTTTCCATCACTATAAAATATATAAATATTATAATATTATAATGAGAATGGGCCGACGCTGACTCAGCCTCGCGTTGGATTTCTAAATTCAAGTACTGGTGTGGGTCCCACAGACGTGGATTCATATAATGAGAGCTTTGCTAGGGATTTTCTATCCCACAATTGGTAGACCACTTGGTAGCCCACCAATCATGCGGCGCCACGCGTGTATTGATGGTGGTGGCCCACAAGCCAATAAATTAATATTAGAGTGTTAAAAAGGTGACCCACCAATATACGCGTGGCGCCGCGTGATTGGTGGGCCACCAAGTGGTCCACCAATTGTGGACTAGAAGATCCGGACCGACAAATATACCTATCACTTGAAATTATATACATAATATAACCAAAATTCCCAAAAAACCCTCACACTTTTTTTCTAATATTAAATAAATCCCAAAGACTTCCACCAACACACCTCAAAAGACTCCCACCAGCACTAGGGGTGTGCAAGAAATCCGTCCAACCGCCTACGCCCGCTTGACCAGCCCATCGTAAACCGTAATTGGCAGTTATTTTTTTGAGAAATTAACCGCGGATATATTTTTATCAAACCGCCACCGAGGCGGGTGGGTGGCGATTTTCCGGTGGCGATTAACCGACCCGCCCGCCTCCTTAAATCTTTCTTTAGCTTTTAAATTTTTAATTTTACTAGTAGACTATATTGTCTATTCTTTTAGGCAAGTAGTACACTCTTTCAAAATAATTTAGTGACTTATAAAGTATTTGTATTGACCCAACATAAATTATATTAAAATTTGATTTCATTAATATTTTAATTGATTTAATAAATGTTATTACAAGTAAGAAATGGGTAAATGTTATCAGTATTCATGATAAAAGAGATGCAAACCACTGAAAACGAGATAGGAAAAGGGACAGCAAAACGAAATGTCATTGTCTGCGAAATCAATCATGGAGATAATTAGGAGAAGGAAGCTGCAAAATCAATCATGGAGATAATTATGAGAGGGAAATCGCGTTTTATGCAGAGAGAGAGAGAGAGAGAGAGGCGGCTACTGAATTCGGACTTGCTACATATGTATTGCAAAAGCCCAGTCGGATTTCTGCGGTTTGAGCCTTGAGGCATCCGCAAGAATGTATGTATCTAAAATGCAGATGGTTGCATTCCTTTTGAAATTATATTTTATATGTAGAACTTGGTTTTCTTAACTTATATTGTTATTTGCATGTCTCATGAACCTTCCGATATTATCATCTCGAAAGAATGTGATCTCTTATTATTTAACCCGCAAACCGTCCGCTAACCGCTTCACCCGAACCGCTACGGTTTGGAGAAAATAAATATCCGCAATGTTTTGTATATTCGTAAAACCGCCCACATGTAGATTGGTTACTTTTTACGCCCAAACCCGCCCGAACCCGTCCGCGCACACCCCTAACCAGCACACCTTTTTCATCCGGTCCCACACACTTTTTTCATTTAACTAACATCGAAAACCGTGTAGAAAATATAGAAAGAGTAGTTTTGACAAAAAAAACAATGGGTTTTTGGTAAAATTGGGTATTCTATAAATATAAATTTAGTGAAAGGTTATTTTTGTGTTTTTTAACTCATTTTGGGTATATTCATATATTACCATTTATATATTTTCGATTTGCTAAATATCCATCTAATTCTATTTATGATATTATCCAAAAATATAAATTTGAATTAAGATAGTGCATTTATATGGATATTTAGTGCTGTGCTTATCCAATATAAGTAATTAAATATGGTAAGAAGTTTAAGATTATTAATGTGGTGTTTAAATTCTCATCCGGAATAGGGTTTCGAGACAAAAATCTGTTAACTGTATACCATTAATGTAATTACATGCAATAGTTGTAAAATATACAAATAACGTGATTTAAAAAAAATAAATTGGATTAAACAGAAGAGCAAGATAATAAGACCCTCAAGGAACTCAGGGGTTCATCTCATAAAATGAGGCCGAGTAGTTTCTAAATAATAGTCAGACGTTGTGCTACAAAGTTAACACGATGCTCATGTGTTGAACACAATTTTTTTAAAGAACTATGTTTAACATAATACTTATATTGGTATTTGTTGCAATGAAGTGTAATAAATAAAAAATACAAATTATTTTTCCGTTCCATTTATCTTTATCTCACTCTAAACTCTCAATTTACTTACACATAACAATCAACTCTTTAGCTCCATTTATTTACACAATTTTAAACTCTGCACAACAACCATTCTGAAAAAAAAAAGTCCAATAGGACATAAGGAGTAATTGAAAACCAATAACAATATTATGTTTAATTATACTCCGCATGCTGTCCTATTTATTTTTTTGACACATAATTAAGAAATCTAATAATAAAAAAATCTAATGACTTAAAAATAGCTAAATCTTAGTATTAGAATTTGAGTAAATTAAAATACTTTACTAAAAAATTAATAATATAATTATATTTACTATTATAAAAGTTGGATAAAATAATTTCTTTATAAAACATATTAATTAACCTTATTAAATTAATGAATCATATAAATTGACCGAGTCAGTGATTGTGGTTCATCTAAAGAGGTTTACAAAACCTCCTTCTCTTAGCTTGAAATTTTGTAAGCCATCTTTGCATACCCCCTTCTCGCTTAGTCTCTTTGCCTTGTTTGACACCTTTTACTTTCACCTATATTACTTG
Source organism: Lavandula angustifolia (assembly GCA_028984105.1). Taxonomy (NCBI): domain Eukaryota; kingdom Viridiplantae; phylum Streptophyta; class Magnoliopsida; order Lamiales; family Lamiaceae; genus Lavandula; species Lavandula angustifolia. The sequence continues at coordinate 6,924,511 of CM054826.1, read as the reverse complement.
CCCTACCTTTCCCGGCCTTGATGTCTGATGAGTCGTTTTCGTACTTAGTAATTTCAGGCCGAAAAGTGCGTCAATTGGCCAACCGGTGCAGTCGCAGTGGCGAAAAATGCAGGTTTTAGGTGCTGACGTGGCATGATGACGAGGATATTATTTGGCGAATTTAGATGAAGGAAAGGCACGGAATTGATGACGTGGGCGCGGATTTGTGGAGAAGGAAAAGAATCAAGAAGATATTTTGTGGTAGTTAAGGGAAGATCTTGTTTCCTTATTTATCTAAATCTTTTCCTTTATCAAAGATTTGACCTATCTTGGAGAGGAAGAAAATGAGGAGTATATAAGAGGGTGAAGGGGGGATGAAATGGAGAAGCCTGGAAGACCAAAAACACGTCCCCAAAACCCGAGCACACAATCCGGCCATTACTCCCTTCCGATCCACCGCCGAACCGCCGAACCATCACCGCCGCCGACCGCCGAAACCGCCGACAACCACCGAAGACTTCCAACCGATTTCGTAGCTTAGTTGAAGAAGAAAAAAATCCTTTCATTTCCGTCGTTTATGTCTTTTAAATTCTGAAGTTTGAATTCTAGTTTTAATTTCGTTTCGTAGTTATTCGTTTTCTAGGATCTTAATATTTACGTTTGAACATCATTTGCTATTTTAATTCAAGTTCTAGTTTAATTTCGTAGGTTTAAATATTTTGTTCTTTAGTGCTTTAATAGATTTAATTTTCGTTCATGCTAGATCTAGGGTTATTCGTGTTTATGTTTCTGTTCTGTAAACTGTCCCAGTTGCCCAACCGAAGCGTCAGCATGAGTAGCTAAACTTTTTAGGGTCCGGCAGAATGTGAATGCACACGTGAACAGAACATGAGGCTTAGGTGCTCATAATTAATCAAAAGGGTTTCGGGATAATTCTGAATTAATTAATCTGACTAGTAATTTAGGCTTGATCACCCTAGGTTGCGCAGTCTGTAGCTAACTTAGTACTTCCATCGGTTCTCGTGGAACAAGGCTAGGTAAGTAGCGAAATTATTCATAAGAGTAATTGGATTAAACCGATAGGAGACTATTAGATGCCCAACATATGAGTAGGCTCCTATACTAGGCTCCCTTAGTTCGATAAAGCTGTCTAGCTATTAAATCTATTAATTGCCCAACAACGTAGGTTGTAGCTAGGTTAGGAAAGTAGCCGTTTCGATGCCCAACATGGTGGTTACCGACTAAGTAAGTGGGAGTGAGGATCACGCAGTTTAAGTTACGGTGGTCTATAACTAGTAGATTCTTGAGATTAATTCATATTAAGTGCCGAGGATTGGAATTACGTGTGTATGAATATTCTGCTGGACCTGCCTTTCAATTGCCCAGTTCATTCAGTTTAATTTCCGTTTTCAGCATTTATAATTTCTTTTAATTTTGCAAGTTCTTAGTTTAATAGAAATCCCAAATCTTGCGTGGTTGCTAACCAAAACCCATAGATAAGTAGAAAAATAAAGTGTCTAGTCGTCCGTTCCCTGTGTTCGATACATGTGAACTATACTGATTTAATTCTCTGATTTTGCAGGATTATTTGGTGCAATACAGCGATCACCAAATTGGCTCCGTTGCCGGGGAACGGTGTTAACTAGTTTTCTTAATTTTTCTACTAATCTTTCTTTTGTGCTTTTTGATGTTGCATGAGCAGGTCTTCCAAACCTAACTGATATTTGATCTTGAGATCGAGAAAGCAACAAAGAGGAATAGGAAGGAGACAAAGCTGCAAAAGCAATAGAATCTGTCCAAGACAGCAGACGTCTCAACTGCCCAACCAGGAGACAGAACAGACGTCGGTGATCCGATCAGCGACTCAGAACCAAAGATTGTTTTGTTCGACAGAACAAGGCAAAATACTCCAGTAACAAGCTCAGAATCAGAGGAGGAAGAGATAGAAGAAGTGCACAATCCACAACCTTTGAGGATGAATGCCGGATCGCTTGACATTGGAGCGGACTTACCCGGTCCAATCCACATCATAACTACTGAACAAATAGATGTCAAGCTGAACATGGTCGCAACCATGCCTAAATTTTACGGGAGGACGAACGAGAACCCGAATTCCTTTTTGGCGTCGTTCAACCAAGTTTGTAATCTACACCGGCAGGGCAACTTGGACGCTTTCAAGCTCAAGGCCTTTCCATTCACTCTCCAAGATGGAGCACAAGCGTGGTTCTCAAGTCTAAAACCGAACACGATCACGATGTGGGCCCAGATGCGTACGGTTTTCTTGAAGAAATACTTCCCACAATCAAAGACAAATGCATTAAAGAAACAGATTTCCGGGATTGCTCAAGAAATCGACGAAACCTTTGGCATATATTGGGAGAGATTTGGATGACTTGTCGATAGTTGTCCGAACCATGGCTACTCGGATGTGGAGCTTCTACAGATTTTCTATCAAAGAATGACAGATGAAGCTAAAGCCACGGTTGATATCGGTCTGAGAGGGAATTTCCATACAAGCCTCTACGAAGATGCCAGAAATATAATCGAAGGGCTTGCGGAGTCTACCTCGCAATACAAAGGGCCGAGACCAACAAGGAGAGCTGTTGGTCTCATTCCGACTACATGGATGAGATCGATAATAAAGTGGAGGCAAAATTCAGCCTATTGCAAGACAAGCTCGTCTTGATATTCAAGCAAAACGCTCCTGCCCCAAGCCGATCAAATGCCGATCACGCATGTGGAGCATGTGGAGAAAAAGGACATACATCACTACAATGTCCGGGAGAAGAAGCTAACGCAGCTGGAAATTGGAGCGAGCAGCAAGGAGTTCATCCAAACCTTCGATGGAGGTAACCGAAAGAACAATTTCAACTAAGGAATCCGCCTCAACAATAATTTCAGCAGCCATACCAACAACAACAAAATTATCAGCAGCCATACCAGGCTTCTAATCAGAATAGCTATCAGCAGGCGTATATGCCTCCGCATCAAAGGCAGTTTCAGCAGCAGAGTGCACCAATTGCCCAACCGGAGCACCAAAATCCTTTGGAAAAACTCTTGGCTGAAATGGTTTCTTCGCAGAAGGACACTACTGCATTTCAACAACAAATGCAAAAGGAGATGATCCAAACTCAACGAGAGATGAATCAAACGAAGAAGGACCAGCAAGCTACGATGGATCAATTGGCCAAGCAGATGAGTAAGCTGAATTCTACCATGCAGGAGATGAAGAATTCTCAAGGGCAGCTTCCAGCTCAAACCCAGCAAAATCCAAATGCCCATAACTGCAATCAGATTACACTGCGTGGAGGAAAAGAACTGCCTGGGCCGATTGTGCAAGCGAGACACCCAGAAAAGCTGGCAGAAAAGAAGAAGGCCGCGGAACAGCCTGCACGACCCTACCAACCAGAAGAACAGCATGCTGAAGATGCTAAACCAGAACAAGAAGAGGAGGCTGTCCCGACTAGCCAATCGGAGTCTGAACCGATACTTCCCCCGCCATTTCCGGAAGCTTTCGAAAGAAAGAAAATGCCGAACAAGGAAAGCATGGATTACATGAAGTTGTTCGAGAAATTGGAGATAAATATCCCATTTCTTGAAGCCGTAAAGATTCCCAAGTTCGGGAAATTTGTGAAGGACTTCATTGCTGGAAAAGTTCCCAAGTCCGGGAAAGTTCTGTTCGATCACACAGTGTCGGTAATCATACAAAAGATGCTTCCTGCTAAATGTGCCGACCCAGGTATGTTCACACTTCCCTGTCTGATGGGTGATGTCATGATTAAACAAGCCATGTGTGATCTAGGAGCATCTATAAATGTTATGCCTTTATCTGTATATAATCATTTGGTAGGAGCTGAGTTAATATCCACTAAGGTGATTATTCAATTAGCGGATAGGTCATGCATTGCTCCGATTGGTTTACTTGAAAACATTTTAGTCAGAATCAACAACTTTGTCTATCCGGCTGATTTTTATGTAATTGACACAAATGATAGGCAAGTTGAAGGAACTGCGGGAGTGTTATTGGGTAGGCCGTTTTTAAAGACTGTAAAGACAATAATTAATGTGGATGAGGGTTCAATAAGTGTAGCATACCATAATGAAACTTATGTTCATAGGATAACTGAAGCACTTAAGAAACCCTACGATCATGAAAATGAGAATGCTTTTTCTACTGATTCCATTGATGCAATTGTCCAAGAATATCTTGAGACGTATGTGGTGCAGGACAAAATGGAAGTTACCTTGACTCAAGGGCTGACCGAGGAAGATGTCAAAGATATAGGGATGAGGAGATCAGAGAAAGTATCCTAGCTTTGTACGCAACCCCAAAGCTCGAAGCTCGAAACTGTCAATAATGTGTCTCAGTTGCCCAACCGAGACACTTCTGAGAAACTGTTGCTGTCAATCGTCAAAGCTCCGAAGCTGGAACTTAAGCAGCTCCCTACACATCTGAAGTATGCATATTTGGGAGAGAATGAGACGCTACCCGTCATAATCAACAAGGAGCTTGATGACAATCAAGAAGCGGCATTGCTCGAAGTTCTGAGGAAGCATAAGAAGGCTATTGGCTGGACTTTAGCCGACATTACCGACATAAGTCCCGACGTATGCGAGCATTCTATCTTGATGGAGCCTGATAGCAAGCCTTTCCGCGATCAACAAAGGAAGCTCAATCCGAATATGCGGGAGGTCGTATTAAAGGAAGTTTTGAAGCTGCTATCTATGGGTATAATTTACCCCATATCGGACAGCAAATGGGTGAGTCCCGTTCACGTCGTGCCGAAGAAGTCCGGATTCCAAGTGGTGGAAAACGAGAAGAACGAATTAGTTCCGGTACGCTTAGTGACGGGATGGCGCATGTGCATCGATTATCGAAAGCTGAATTCGGCTACACGCAAGGATCATTTCCCGCTTCCTTTCACCGATCAAATGCTCGAGAGACTTGCGAGGCAAGTCTATTTCAGTTTTCTAGATGGATATAGCGGCTATTTTCAAATCCATGTTCGAGATGAGGATCAAGACAAGACGACGTTCACATGTCCATATGGAATGTTCGCCTACCGTCGAATGCCGTTTGGTTTGTGTAACGCGTCGGACACCTTTCAAAGGTGCATGATGAGTATATTCTCGGACCTTATCGAGAGTTGCAGAGAAGTCTTCATGGACGACTTCACCGTTTATGGTGACTCTTACACTGCGTGCTTGAAGAATCTAGACAAGGTCCTAGCCCGGTGCATAGAAAAGAATTTGGTATTAAATTATGAAAAAGGCCATTTCATGGTGACCGAAGGAATTGTGCTCGGTCACATTGTTTCAAGAAGAGGAATCGAAGTCGACAAGGCCAAGGTCGAATCCATAGCCAAGTTGCCGTACCCTACTACGCCAAAAGAAGTTCGCGGTTTTCTAGGGCACGCTTGTTTTTATCGGCGCTTTATCAAGGATTTCGCGAAGATAGCTCAACCATTGACAAGGCTACTACAAAAGGAGATCGACTTCGATTTTGATGACAAGTGTAAGGAGGCCTTTACCCTCCTAAAAGACAAGCTCACAACAACTCCGATGATGCAGCCGCCGGATTGGAACAAACCCTTCGAAATTATGTGCGATGCCTCCGATTGGGCAATCGGAGCAGTGCTGGGACATAAATCCAGAAAAGAGAGCCACGTGATTTACTATGCATCTAAGACATTGAATCCGGCTCAATGCAACTATTCCACCACGGAGGAGCTGTTGGCAATAGTGTTTGCCTTTGATAAATTCCATTCTTATTTACTCGGCTCAAAGATAATCGTCTATACCGATCACGCCGCCGTCAAGCATCTCCTAGCAAAGAAGGAATCAAAGCCACGACTTATCCGATGGATTCTTCTTCTACAAGAATTTGATTGGGAGGTGAAGGACAAGAAAGGTGCTGAAAACCATGTGGCGGATCACTTAAGCCGATTAAATCAAGAAGATGATGGAGAGCCAATCAACGAGACCTTTCCAGAAGAACACTTATATGCTGTTCCAGAGACTGTTTCCAGCCTCGCCCGGCTGCTGTCGGAACAGTGTTTTGCGATGCAACTTCAGAAAGTGTCTCAGTTGGCCAACCGAGACACCACCGCGTCAGAACAGTTGCAGACTGTAGGTAAGACTTCTAATTTACCTTGGTTTGCTAATATTGTGAATTACTTGACATCTAAGCAGCTTCCACCCGAGTTTACTCACGCTCAAAATGCTAAGTTGAAAAGCGAGTGCAAGCAATACTTTTGGGACTCTCCAATTCTTTGGAAAATGGGAGTCGATCAAGTGATTCGCAGATGCATACCCGAAGACGAACACGAAGACGTCTTATTCCACTGCCACTCTTCTGCTTATGGTGGACATTTTGGTCCAAAAAGAACCGCAAGGAAGGTGTTGGATGCGGGATTCTTTTGGCCACGCCTACACCTCGATGCCTACAATTACTGTAAGTCCTGTACGTGTTGTCAAATGACCGAAAATATATCCATGAGAGATGAAATGCCCCAAAAGCCCTTAAGATTTTGTGAAATTTTCGATGTATGGGGCATGGATTTCATGGGTCCGTTTCCTCATTTCATGAACGTGTACATTTTACTTGCCGTCGATTATGTTTCTAAGTGGGTCGAGGAGAAAGCCACCAAGACTAATGATTCTAAAGTGGTTGCAGGATTTCTCCGTACTAACATTTTTTGCAGATTTGGAGTGCCCAAAGCCATAATAAGCGACCAAGGCACACACTTTTACAACCGCACCATAGAATCATTAATGAAGAAGTATGGAGTGAAGGAATAATTTATGGTTAGGAATGATACCTTCCTCCTTCGTATGTTGTCGCGGCTTTGATTGTTGCTCCTGTGTTAGATCTTCTGAACTGTGTCTCGGCCTTTTTCTCCCTCTGGGTGGTCAAAGAACTGGAGAAAATTAAGATTACTGTCTCTCTCTATCAACGCCGTGCGTTAATAATTTTATGAATGTGTGTGTTCTGTTTCTGAACAGAATACTAATATATATAGGCTTCAAAAGCCAATATAATATTAATATATTTGTAGCCCATTAATTTAATTATATTTCTAATGGGCTTCCACATAATTAGCCCATAATATAATTAATTAATCCACTGGGCTACTAATATTTATCAATTAATTGGTCCAGCCAATTAATTCCAGATAAATAACATTATTAAATAATGTAAAAATACATTAATCCATTAATAATGATTTCTGAGAGACAATAAATTACTAGGCAACTAATTGGGCCAGATCAGGGATCCAATACAAGAAATAAAGTTGGGCCTCAAATTAATTAATTATCCATGCTCAGCCCAGAGCAAAATTAATTAATAAACACAGATTCATTCCACTAGAGAATCCGTGCTGACTTACCCCTTTATCCCAAATTGAGCAAGGACTTGTATTTTAGACTTAATCGATCTCCGTATTTAAGATAGAAATATCCGTTAATTAATTAAGCTCACTGACAGCTTAAATTAATTAACATCTTATATTCCTGAGTAGTACCACTCGACCTTATTAACACACCTGAACTTAATCAACCGGCCGGGTTTAGTGTGCTAATCCTTTCGAGTTCCTCAGGGGATATTATCAACCCATTTTACTAGGATATGGCTGCAAGATACAGACAACCAGCCTGAGCTACAAATAACTACTAACACCCAAGATACGTAGATCCGGTCACGATGACGTTCACCATAGTAGGTCAAAGTGATAGATAGCCAAATGCACTTAGCTGAAGTCTTACCAAGCTTAAGACTAGCTAAGTCACCGAGATCTTGGTTCTCCACTAAGGTCAGTTAGGAGAACACATCTCACTGTGATCCATCAATACACCACCTTAAGTGCACCAGTAAAGACAAGCAGCTAAGACAAGCCACTGCTTATCTAAACTGCAGCTTAAACCGACAACTTATCCTTAAGTTATCTCAGTTGTGATAACTGTTTATATCTTGTCAGTTCAACCAATTTGTGTCGTCTTCTGTGATACCCGACACACCACACAAATCTAACTTTTATACAAGATAAAGGATATCATGTGCAAATATACATATTTATCAGATAGGAGAATAAAACAGTGGTAAGGACAAAAACACATTGTATACAAGCATAAAAAGTGCTTCCAGTATACAAAATCCCAACAATTCTCCCACTTATACTAAAGCAAACTTTTAGTATACAATGTGTCAGTTCTAGGTACAAACTAGTACTCAACTATATCTCAGCTATCTAGGTACAAACTAGTACCCAGCTATATCTTAGCTATCTATCCTATCTATCACTGCATCTTCTCTCATTTATACAAAAGTTTTTGTAGTCCTAAGTGGGGGGCATCTCTACCATCCCTAAGCCACGAACATGCGTCTCATAAGCCGGGAGTGGTAAGCTCTTCGTGAAAAGATTAGCTAGGTTGACTTCAGTTCCAATTTTGCAATCACCACGTCACCTCGATTTACAAATACTCGTATAATGTGGTACTTCCTGTCTATGTGTTTAGACGCCTTGTGAGATCTAGGTTCCTTAGAATTTGTTACTGCACCCGCATTATCACATTAAATCGTGATCGCCTTAGGTAAATTCTGAACAATATCAAGATCCAGGAGGAAATTCTTGAGCCAAACAATGCTCTTTCGAAGCTTAACGAAGCGCCCACATACTCTGCTTCCATGGTTGAGTCCGCAATGCATTTCTGCTTTGCACTCCTCCATGAAATAGCTCCACCTCCCAAGGTAAACACATAACCCGAGGTAGACTTCTTCTCGTCTCTGTCAGCCTGGAAATCCGATTATGTATAACCCAAAGACACTAGACTGTCTGACTGGTAAACAAGCCTATAATCTCTAGTCCGTTTAAGGTACTTGAGATTATGCTTGACCGCAGTCCAGTGTTCCTTTCCAGGGTCAAACTGATATCTTGAGACCATACCTACAACATATGAGATATCTGCTCTCGTACAAAGCATCGCATACATGAGGCTACCAACAACGGAAGCATAAGGTACTAGCCTCATACTTTCTATATCTTCAGGCGTTTTAGAGCACTGATTCTTGGATAGAAAAATGCCATGTCTGAAAGGTACTGAACCTCTCTTGGCTTTTTGCATGCTAAAACGAGTAATAACAGTGTCAATGTAGGACACTTGTGACAAGCTTAACATCCTTTTCTGGCGATCTCGGATAACCTTCATCCCAATGATGTAAGCAGCTTCACCTAAGTCCTTCATTTGAAACTGCTCGGATAACCACGTCTTTACGTCTGATAACACTTCAACATTGTTGCCAATGAGAAGGATGTCATCTACGTAAACTGCAAGAAACACCACTGATCCGTTAACACAAATACGGTACACACACCTCGTTAGGACAGGATACAAATTCATAGGATTTGACTACCTTGTCGAAAACGCTGGTGCCATAACCGGAAAGCTTGCTTAAGTCCATGAATAGACTTCTTAAGCTTCCATACTAGATGCTCTTCGCCCTCCTTCACATAATCATCTGGCTGTTTCATGTAGATGTCCCTACCTTTTTCAAGGTGACCGTTTAGGAATGCGGTTTTGACATACATTTGCCAGATCTCTAGGTTCATGTGAGCTGATATGACAAGGAGAATCTGAATGGACTTCATCATTGCTACAGGCGAGAAGGTCTCTTCGTAATCGATACCTTCTTTCTAGGTAAAACCCTTCGCCACTAGCCTGGCCTTAAACGCCATGATCTCTCCATACGGTCCTCTCTCTTTCTCTTTTATACCCACTTACTACCAATAACATTGCAGCCCTCAGGTAGTTCAGTGATCTCGTATACATCCATATCAGTTATGGACTCATTCCGAGTCCATGGTGATTCTCCATGAATCTGCATCTACATCTCCCACTGCTTCGTTATAAGTCCAGGGATCCACGGTATCTTGTGCATCTGCCGGGAGATGATCAAACGTCTCCCCAGTGAACATATACCGATCAGGTGTAAATATCACCATCCCTCTACGTCGAACAGTGTCAGACATTGTGTTAACAGATTGTGCAGTTACTCGTGGTGTACTATCTTGCATAACTGGTTGTTCAAGTGGAACTCAACCACCTTGTAATTCCTCAAGGATGATGTCGACTCGAGATTTATGGTTACTAATGTAATCCTCTTCTAAGAACCGAGCGTTGCGGCTAACAACGATCTTCTGTTCTTTAGGATCATAAAAGTATCCACCCTTCGTTTCCTTCGGATACCCTATGAACAACATCACTTCTGAACGTGATTCCAATTTGTCGGCCTGCCTATTTAGCACATAAACATGATAACCCCAAATCCTTAAGTGGTGCATAATGGGTTTGTGCCCGCTCCACAACTCGAAAGGGATCTTTTGTACCGACTTGGAATGCACATGGTTCAGCAAGTATGCTGCAGTCTCTAGAGCATATCCCCAAAAGAAAACTGGCAAAGTTGCATAACTCATCATCGACCGAACCATCTCTAAGAGACTTCGGTTCCTTCTCTCTGACACACCATTCTCGCGAGGCGTGCCCTGTCTTTGTCGGCTTGGATGTAATCCCACATTCTGTCAAGTAGTCATTGAACTCGTTGGATAGGTATTCCCTACCACGATCAGATCGTAGTGTTTTGATTTCTTTACCTAGCTTCTTCTCCACTTCTGCCTTGAATTCCTTAAAGGTTTCAAAGCAATCCAACTTGTGGCGAAGAAGGTAAACATATCCATACCTTGAGTAATCATCAGTAAATGTGACGAAGTACTCATACCCTCCACGAGCTTGTGTAGACATAGACCTACACAAGTCAGAATGTATCAAACTTAATACTTCTGTGGCTCTATAACCCTTTGCCTTGAAAGGCCTAGTCATCATCTTTCCTTCCAAACAGGTTTTGCAAGTTGGAAATGGTTCAATCTTGGAGAGACTCCAATGATCCATATTCCACCAACCTCTGAGTCCTGTTAAGATTGATGTGACTTAGTCTTAAGTGCCACAGATAAGTTTGGTTTACCTTAGAAGACACTTTCCTCTTCTTAGGATTTGATGATGAGGAAGCAATATTAACAGAACTACGCAGTTTACAAGTAATAGTATATAAAGATCCGTTTAATGGTCCACCACAGATAAAATCATCGTCTTTCATGATAGAAACTTCACTATCAAAACTGATTTATAACCATCCATGGTGCAGAGTTTTGAAACAGAAATAATGTTTCGCCTAAACTCAGGCAAATATTAAACATCTTTAAGTACTAAAACAGAACTATCAAAAGATAGACTTAAATTTCCAATGGCAATTGCAGGAACTTTCGATCCATTGCCCATTGAGACTACCACCTCGCCATTGTTCAATTACCTTTTCTGCAAGAAACCTTGCAAGGTGTAACAAACATGATCAGTTGCCCCCGAATCCACTACCCATTCGTGGGTAGAAGAGGAAACTAGAACAGTTTCAGTTACAAGAGCGACTCGCGTCTCTTTCTGTTTTGCCTTGACATCTGGATAATAACTCTTCCAGTGTCCTTTCTTACCATAATTGAAGAACCTTCCTTTCTTCTTTGGCATTCGCATACCGCCGATAAGGACCGTCTTCTCACTCCCACTGCTCTTCTTGAATTGACCACCCTTTCTGCTCTTTTTTTGGTTTCCGCCTTTCAGAGGATTCCTTGAACTACTAGGGATATTCAAGAGTTGAGCACTCTTGCCCTTTCCTATAACTTCTTTGACCGCTACCAAAGATTTGAGTAACATACTCATAGTAAACTCGTTCTTAGACATAGCGGTCCTAAAACAGAAGTTCTTATACGACCTTTGCAGAGCTTTTATTGGGAGAGGTACGATATCTCTTCTACTCTATAAAATTATTTAGAAATTGTTAAACCCGTTAGGGTTTGGATGGTGAGACTGTTTAGGAACTCGAAAAATTTCGAACAGACATATCTGAAAAATATAATTTAAAAAACATGTATAAAGCTAATAGTTGCACATAATTCGTAATTAACCATCATTGTAACCTTTTGAAAAACCAATGATGTTAAATACTCGAATAGCCCTAGAGATCACACTCGCAAGCCACTCAGGTGGACGTTTACTCGTGTACCCCTAGACCAAGCTATATACCTAGCTCTTTAATTTCAATCCACGCCTAGGTTCTTAAGACGAATGGAATTAATAATCCGATATCTCTGGACCATGTCACTATTAAAACGCATGAAGGGACTTCTCAGGAAGTTGTACCTGCGGTGACATCTAAGCTTTGACCATTAATTTGACCGAATTAACATCAAATTCTCGAAATTGGCATACTTACGCGAACCATACCGCTTTCAATTTGATTTAATTAGCCATCTTATTTAATTATTATCTGCTAGAGTACTCGTGTTTACTAGTCACGCAAGCCACTCAGGTGGACGTTTACGGCTTTGCTCCCACTACTCAATAATAATTAAATATTACATTAGAAAATCCATCTCACAAAACTCGTGGTTCAAAAATACAAGCAAGCCACTCAGGTGGACGTTTACTCATGTAATTGTTTCACTTTTGTGTAGGGTCCAATTAATGGAGGTCCGGTTAAATATTTAATTTCCAATTTAAATGGAATCCAATTAAATATTTAATTTATTATTTGCTTAGTCTTTTTCTTCAAAAGGTTCGTTTTGAATCATGCATATCCACATAATTCCTAAATCATGCAATTTCTAAGCGCACATAATAAAACGTGCTCGCGAAAAATAAAACATGCTTTAATACGACGTAAATCCTATTTACATGCTTTTCGAAACGCAATTAATCACATAATCGCATGCTAAAGCATAATAATAAATAAATGCGCAAATAGGAATTTAAAACGTCGTTATCGGGCTTTAAATCACGTAATTCCTAACTATTACATAGTCCGATCAAAATACAGCTCTTCGATCTTCAAAATCTTCGAATTTGAAAACTGCATCGAAAACTGTCGTCGCCACGTCATCAATGGTTCTGCCACGTGGCAGACACGTCAGCGCCGCATGGCGCCACATCAGCAGCCAGGGCTGACGTCATCAGCCATGTCAGCGTCGTCTTCATCAGCAAGCCGCCGCCGCTCCAGGCCGCGCCGCACCCTGCCGTCGACAGGGGACGATGTCCGCAGCCTTGCCTCCCCTCGCCGGCCGGCCGCAGCCGGGCCGAAAAACACGCTTGGCGTCGCGCGCGCAGCCCGCGCGTTTCTGCGCCGCCTCCCGCCGCCTCGTCCGGCCGCCTCTCGCCGCCTCACGGCTGTCTCAGAGGACGCCGCCGCTGCCTCGGCCTCCGCCATGCTTGGACTCGCCTCGCGCCGCCGCTGCGCGCCGCCGCGAATCGGCCGACGCGATTCCGGCAAAAACGTGCGGCTGCCGCGGCCTCCACGGCCCGGCGCCACCGTATTCGTCATCTCCTGTCGCCCCTAGGCACGACCTACACGTCTGGGCGGCCTAATTCCGGTGACAATTGCCGCCGCCGCGACGGGAATCAAGCGAATATCGCATCCCATCGCCGGCAAGCTTCGTCGCTCAAATTCGTACACTCCGAGCCGCGATTCGATCAATTGAAAGAGGGGAAACATAATTGGAACACTCACGACCACCGTGTAATGGATTCTGGCCGAGATTAGTTCCTCAATTTCCCGAATTTCAAACGATTTACCGGAACGAATTCATAACGAGCAGCACACTTCAGACGTCAATTCCGGTCGCATCCGGGATCGGATGATCCCATACAACATTCCGCTGCGATTCGGGCCTTTTCTGGACAGCACGACCACTTCTCCTTTCCGATGCTATTCCGGACAAACCAGAAATCGGAATGGGTCGTGCGACCTATCCAGACGAAGCTAACGAACAGACGAACAAAACTATCCTAACGTACAGGAAAACTAACTCTGCACGGGCCCCCACGCACCATCGCAAGTCGGCGGTTGTGTTCTGCCAGCTTCTAGGGTTTTACCCTTTTCCGTCCTTCTGCGCTTCGCACCTCGATTTTCGTGCAACCCGGACCAAAACACAGTACAAAAACAGTACAATTACGTAACACATTGGTCCTATCAACTACTCGTGAATTTTCTCACGAGAAAAACGTTACAACGGGGTCAAAACAGTGGCTCGCAGACCGCCCCAAACACGAAAATTAACCCGATAACGACGGAAAAGAACCCTAATCATACATCTAACAGCAACAATCAGAGCCTAAACCAGGCTCTGATATCAATTGAAGGAATAATTTATGGTTAGGAATGATACCTTCCTCCTTCGTATGTTGTCGCGGCTTTGATTGTTGCTCCTGTGTTAGATCTTCTGATCTGTGTCTCGGCCTTTTTCTCCCTCTGGGTGGTCATAGAGCTGGAGAAAATTAAGATTACTGTCTCTCTCTATCAACGTCGTGCGTTAATAATTTTATATGAATGTGTGTGTTCTGTTTCTGAACAGAATACTAATATATATAGGCTTCAAAAGCCAATATAATATTAATATATTTGTAGCCCATTAATTTAATTATATTCCTAATGGGCTTCCACATAATTAGCCCATAATATAATTAATTAATCCACTGGGCTACTAATATTTATCAATTAATTGGCCCAACCAATTAATTCCAGATAAATAACATTATTAAATAATGTAAAAATACATTAATCCATTAATAATGATTTCTGAGAGACAATAAATTACTAGGCAACTAATTGGGCCAGATCAGGGATCCAATACAAGAAATAAAGCTGGGCCTCAAATTAATTAATTATCCATGCTCAGCCCAGAGCAAAATTAATTAATAAATACAGATTCATTCCACTAGAGAATCCGTGCTGACTTACTCCTTTATCCCAAATTGAGCAAGGGCTTGTATTTTAGACTTAATCGATCTCCGTATTTAAGATAGAAATATCCGTTAATTAATTAAGCTCACTGACAGCTTAAATTAATTAACATCTTATATTCTTGAGTTGTACCACTCGACCTTATTAACACACCTGAACTTAATCAACCGACCGGGTTTAGTGTGCTAATCCTTTCGAGTTCCTCAGGGGATATTATCAACCCATTTTACTAGGATACGGCTGCAAGATACAGACAACCAGCCTGAGCCACAAATAACTACTAACACTCAAGATACGTAGATCCGGTCACGATGACGTTCACCATAGTAGGTCAAAGTGATAGATAGCCAAATGCACTCAGCTGAAGTCTTACCAAGCTTAAGACTAGCTAAGTCACCGAGATCTTGGTTCTCCACTAAGGTCAGTTAGGAGAACACATCTCACTGTGATCTATCAATACACCACCTTAAGTGTACCAGTAAAGACAAGCAGCTAAGACAAGCCACTTCTTATCTAAACTGCAGCTTAAACCGACAACTTATCCTTAAGTTGTCTCAACTGTGATAACTGTTTATATCTTGTCAGTTCAACCAATTTGTGTCGTCTTCTGTGATACCCGACACACCACACAAATCTAACTTTTATACAAGATAAAGGATATCATGTGCAAATATACATATTTATCAGATAGGAGAATAAAACAGTGGTAAGGACAAAAACACATTGTATACAAGCATAAAAAGTGCTTCCAGTATACAAAATCCCAACAGGGAGTAGCTCATCGAGTCTCTACCGCTTACCATCCTCAATCGAATGGTCAAGCTGAAGTGTCTAATAGAGAAATCAAGGCTATATTGGAGAAGACTGTCAATCCATCAAGGAAGGATTGGAGTACGCGAGGCTGGATGACGCCTTATGGGCTTATCGGACAGCTTATAAAACTCCTCTCGGAATGTCTCCATATAGATTGATTTTTGGTAAGCTATGTCATCTGCCTGTACAACTGGAGCACAAAGCTTGGTGGGCTGTAAAGAAAACCAACATGGACCCAGCCGAATGTGCTAAGGAACGAAAATATCAGCTTCAAGTGCTAGAGGAGATTCGGATGGAGTCCTATGACGCGGCCATGCGATACAATGATCGTACTAAGGCATGGCATGATAAGGCCATTCGTCTGAAGAAATTTGAGCCGGGGCGACTTGTCTTGCTGTATCAATCACGCCTACAGATCATGCCGGGAAAGCTTAGGTCCAGATGGATTGGTCTGTTCAGAGTGCGCTCCGCTTGGCCAAGCGGAGCAGTGGTCATACAGAAACTCGATTCGGACGAAGCTTTCACCGTCAATGGCCATCGCCTTAAAATCTACCAAGCAGCCGCTATAATGGAAGATGTGGACGAGCAAGGCTTGTCCATTCCCTCTTACAATTGACTCTTTAAAGAGGAGGTCTAGCCGAAGACTCTAAAGAGAGGCACTACCGGGAGGCAAACCGCGTTTGCTTTTTCATTTTATTTTTCGTATTTTTATTTGTTTTTCCTGATTTTATGCTTGGTGTTTTCTTCTTATTTTTTAGATTTTGGCTAAGGAAGAAAAGGGCTAAAGTGTGAGGAAAAAGAAATTGTTGTGGTGAATCAAGAGGAGAAGAAGTTTGGGGGACCAAATTGCAATTCCGGAAGTCATAAAGGACCCAATTGATGTTTCCAAAGTTTTTGAAGGGTCAAATTGAAAGAATGAAGCTTTGATGGGGCTAATTGAAGTTTATAAAGATTGGAGGACTTAATTGCATAAAATGGGGTTCATTCTATCAATTGTGCAAGTGGAGGGGTCAAAGTATAAAGTTTTGTACTATAAAAGGGGAGAGATCATGAAACCCTACCCACTTCACACTATTCAACCATCTTTCTCTCTCTAAGGCGCCGCCCTCCTCCTTCTCTCTACAAGTTTTTCAAGTTCCACCACCACAACCCGATCAGTTGTGCAACCGAGACACTATGTCGCCGAAGAAGAAGACCGGACTCCGAGCCGCTGCCCAATGGTTCACCGCGTACATAGCTGACCCGGAGACACAGCGTCGCCGCGCCGCTGCTGCTGCCGCCGCCCAAGCCATTGTGCCCTTTAATCAAGTTCCCTTCGACGATGCCGAAGTCTCACCTCCGCCGGCATTCACTTACGAACCGGAGCCGGAGGAAGACCCTCAAGATCAATTTTCAAACTTTGTCACGGAGTCTTCTTCTCCTCCGAAACCGCCAAGGAGACGGTTACGAAGTTCTACGGGAGTTCGAATTCAAGAGCCAATCCAACCACCACGTGCGGATCTCACGGAATCTACGCCCGAGGAGTCTCCCGAGCCTACGCCGCCTCCGTCTCCGCCTCATCGATCTTGTGCCCGTTGGTCATCCGTCCGACATCCCGGCGAAGCCTCATCCTCTCAACTGCCTCGTTCTTCGTAAACGGTGTACGAGTGGTTGCCATTTGTGGATAAAGCCCGAGTATCTCAACCGGGAGGTGTGAATTGGATGGAGAGTATACATGGTGACTTGCCGAGCGAAGACCAAGAGTCGGACTACGTGTCCGATGACCACGACGGTAACTACGAAGGAGACTTCAACTTAAGTGGTCTTTCTCTAGTCGATTCCGACTCCACATCCGACTTCAACTACGAAGGAGACAATGAGTATGGTAATCGCACCATAATCCACTTGGACACGCCCAAAGCCGTCACCGCACTCTCTCGTTTTAAGATCGAGTACATGGACGACCGGAACATGGAGCGCGAAGGAAAGGAGTACCGGAGCGAACGCCTCATCCACCGCGAGTTTCTTCACCGAACGGGTAACATCATTCCCTTCTTTACCTATTTTGGTCGAATTGGTTGGTCTTGGTTGCTAGAATCTCATCATTATATTTGCTACAAGGAGTTGGCTAGAGAGTTTTTCAATACTTTCCATTTTGAGCATGATACAGACTTGTATGAGCCATGTATAACCTTTCGCTTGTTTGGGAATGATTATCATCTTTCTTTGGCCGAATGGAGTGCGCGTTTAGGCATCACGACTTTTGATCATTTTCTTCAATTAAGGTATGAGATAGGTTCGCATTGCTTGCCGAACAAGGATCCTCAATACATAGGATCGATCAATGCATGGAGGCTCTTAGTGCCAAGTGATCCGGAGGACTTTCAATCCTCGGGCTCGTATGTGTGCTACATCGAGGATCCCGCTCTCCGCCTATGTCATCAATACCTAGTCCACAACCTCACCGGTAAGAGTACGGCCTTTGACAAGGTAACGTTTTTGAGTTGTATTTCTTATGGTGCATGCATGCCGGTCGACCGGTAAACCTAGGTTTCTGGATTGCCAAGAATATGTTCATCATAGCTAGTCACACCGCACGACACCTCACATTGTGCCACTTACTTGCCACGTTCATTGAACGAAACTTTGTGATCTATGATGCTCAGTATTTAAGTCAAGTGTCCCCTCCCACTTTGTTTGATATGTCTTTGTTGAGACATTCTCGCTTAGTGTATGAACTACCTAACCGGGACATCCAGTTTTATCCACCGGGACCTCGTGTCTCGAGTGCATCTTCGAGTGTAGGTGGAGATTCTGTGGAGCTGCTGCGCACTGACCTAAATACCTTGGGACGCCGTGTTGACCGCCTTCGCCGCACCATTATGAGCCGACTGCCTTGCTTGCCCAAGCGAGGCGCCAAGTAACTTTTCTCTCCAATTTTTGTTTTTTGTTTTTTTTGTTTTTTGTTTTGAGTTAGTTTTTGTGAGTATTTTGTGTCCTTATACTTGAAAGGGTTCAAGTGTAAGGAGGGGTAGTTTATTTTCTTTTGTTTTGTGTTAGTATGCTCTTACACTTGAAAGGGTTCAAGTGTAAGGAGGGTGTTTTTGTTTTTATTTTGTCATGCCTTCTCTCTTTGTTTTGTCTTTTCTTCTTGCTCGAGGGCGAGCAAGTTTTAAGTGTAAGGAGGGGGGTAATTTGTGTCGAAGCATGCCAAAATTTTCGATTTTTGAAGTGCCGATTTCTATGCTCAAGCATGTCTTATTTGTGCTTTTGTGTTTCAATATGCTTGCTTGTAGACTTTGTGAAAATTAGATCTAGGCACATATGTGTATGTAATTTGGGATGACGAAAAATAAACTTTGTTGGATCGAATTTTATTAACCACTCACTTAAATTAGATTTGAGCCCAAAGTAGGACACTTCCTACTATTTCTTTTGAGAGTGTTTATCCGTAAAATTGCAATAAGTTTGAGTCATTTGTGATATATGATAGGAGGCACTAGGGATTTTTAGCCAAATGGCCGCGACAAAATATTTCCGACCCTAAATTATCCCCTAGTGAGCCAAGTTGAGCCTTGACTGAATCTTTGATATGAGTTAGTAAAAATTTAGCCAATGCCTTTTTAAACCTTCTCTTGACCCATGTTATTGCATGTCTTATAAACTTTCTTGTGCATGATAGATGTTGTTTAGAGGATTGTTAAATATGTCCTCTGCCTACCAAAGTAAGAAGTGCTGCAAAAAAAAGATTTGTATAGGCCGAAGTTTGAATGTATAAGCTGCGAAAGAGGAAAGCAGATTTTTAGTGGCCTAATTGCCCAGTTGAGACAGTCTGTACCCAGAATGTGGAAAAAGAAGAAAAAATTTTATGCCACGAAAAAAAATACATATGAAATATTCAGAAAAAAAGAGATGTGGCAGAAAAAAGAAAAAAAATGGGTACATAAAATAATTTTAGCATTTGTTCGAAATTGTTAAGTGGTGGGATGTTTTAAATTTTTGTATTGATTGCACAAGTAAGTGAGTTTGACATGCATAACATTGAATTATAATTTTTGATGGAGCTTAGTACCCCTAGGACCCTTACCAACATCAATTTGTCTAAGTCCTAAACCCCATTACAACCTAATGAGAAAAACCTCCTTGATATTGCTATTGTGACGATCTCTTATCGTGATTGCGTGGATTTATTTTTCTTGAGTGGCTTGAACCGGACCTAGATTAGTTGAGTGATGAGCGAACCTTGAGGAGATCCACATTGTTTAGATTTTGACCAAGTTGATATATGTGTGCTTAGTTTCGAAATTTGCATCGTCTACTTGCTTGATGAGATCCTATTTGCATGATTTGATTTGTTTGACTAGTTAATTGGTGTTGAGAATTTTGGATTGATTGGTGCTGCTTCATGTCGTCGTTTTTCATATTTTTATTTAAGTCCGTGTTCATTTTCGTGTCTTTGTTTTGTTCGTGTCTTTGTGTCCTTGTTTTGTCGTGTCTTTGTTTTCCTTAAGTCTTTTATTTTTGTTTTGTGTCTTAGGGATTGGCCGAAATAACTAAGTACTTATTTTTTTCTCTCCTTATACCTGAGGGCGAGTATAAATCAAGTGTAAGGATATTTGATGAGTCGTTTCCGTACTTAGTAATTTCAAGCCGAAAAGTGCGTCAATTGGCTAACCGGTGCAGTCGCAGTGGCGAAAAATGCAGGTTTTAGGTGCTGACGTGGCATGATGACGAGGATATTATTTGGCGAATTTTGATGAAGAAAAGGCACGGAATTGATGACGTGGGCGCGGATTTGTGGAGAAGGAAAAGAATCAAGAAGATATTTTGTGGTAGTTAAGGGAAGATCTTGTTTCCTTATTTATCCAAATCTTTTCCTTTATCAAAGATTTGACCTATCTTGGAGAGGAAGAAAAGGAGGAGTATATAAGAGGGTGAAGGGGGGACGAAATGGAGAAGCCTGGAAGACCAAAAACACGTCCCCAAAACCCAAGCACACAATCCGGCCATTACTCCCTTCCAATCCACCGCCGAACCGCCGCCGAACCATCACCGCCGCCGACCGCCGAAACCGCCGACAACCACCGAAGACTTCCAACCGATTTCGTAGCTTAGTTGAAGAAGAAAAAATCCTTTCATTTCCGTCGTTTATGTCTTTTAAATTCTGAAGTTTGAATTCTAGTTTTAATTTCGTTTCGTAGTTATTCGTTTTCTAGGATCTTAATATTTACGTTTGAACATCATTTGCTATTTTAATTCAAGTTCTAGTTTAATTTCGTAGGTTTAAATATTCTGTTCTTTAGTGCTTTAATAGATTTAATTTTCGTTCATGCTAGATCTAGGGTTATTCGTGTTTATGTTTCTGTTCTGTAAACTGTCCCAGTTGTCCAACCGAAGCGTCAGCATGAGTAGCTAAACTTTTTAGGGTCCGACAGAATGTGAATGAACACGTGAACAATACATGAGGCTTAGGTGCTCATAATTAATCAAAAGGGTTTCGGGATAATTCTAAATTAATTAATCTGGCTAGTAATTTAAGCTTGATTACCCTAGGTTGCGCAGTCTGTAGCTAACTTAGTACTTCCATCGTTTCTCGTGGAACAAGGCTAGGTAAGTAGCGAAATTATTCGTAAGAGTAATTGGATTAAACCGATAGGAGACTATTAGATGCCCAACATACGAGTAGGCTCCTATACTAGGCTCCCTTAGTTCGATAAAGCTGTCTAGCTATTAAATCTATTGATTGCCCAACAATGTAGGTTGTAGCTAGGTTAGGGAAGTAGCTGTTTCGATGCCCAACATGGCGGTTACCGACTAAGTAAGTGGGAGTGAGGATCACGCAGTTTAAGTTAAGGTGGTGTATAACTAGTAGATTCTTGAGATTAATTCATATTAAGTGCCGAGGATTGGAATTACGTGTGTATGAATATTCTGCTGGACCTGTCTTTCAATTGCCCAGTTCATTCAGTTTAATTTCCGTTTTCAGCATTTATAATTTCTTTTAATTTTGCAATTTCTTAGTTTAATAGAAATCCCAAATCTTGCGTGGTTGCTAACCAAAACCCATAGATAAGTAGAAAAATAAAGTGTCTAGTCGTCCGTTCCCTGTGTTTGATACCTGTGAACTATACTGATTTAATTCTCTGATTTTGCAGGATTATTTGGTGCAATACAGCGATCACCAGTGTCTTTTGCCCTGCTTTTTGTTCTTCCCTTGTGCTTGAAGTCTATTGACAATAGATCTTACAAAGTCCTAAACTTGCCAACTATCTCAATTAAAACTTCATTTCAGTATCATTTTTTATCAGAACATCAGTTTCATCTTTCGCAATATTGAACCAGAGTTCTAAGATAATTATATAGTTCAGATATAATTTATCACACAAAAGTTTAGCCTGTAAGACTAACCATATTTAATATAATATAAAATCAAATTATATTAACAAACTAAATAAAATAAGAAAAGAGAAGATACTTACAATTTAGAAACTACATGCTCTCTTCTCGAACTGAAAGTTGATGAAGAACTTTTTCAAAGAGAAATTTTAAAAGTGTGACTTTTATTTATGTTTTCGACCCTCTTTACAATACAAACATCATTCCTTATATAGACAAGAAGAGACTAAAAGTAAAATGAAACGAAACCTACCACCTATTAATACAGTAACCTACTAGTACAGTAAGTGGACACCTTTTACATTCTAGAAAAACAAATAATTATTGCTAACAAAATGACAAATAATTTTGTCGAAAGAAATTTTTTTCTCTTGAGGTAATATTCCCTCCTACTAATATGTCAACTGTCTTCAATTATTTCCGATTGTCGGCAGTGGCGTAGCTAGAGATTCGACTTCACGGGGGCCAATTTATTATAATTGTACATAAAATAAAATAAGAAACATCTATAGCAATATCATAACATAATTTAAATAGCATACATTACCAAGGCTAAAAGTTCAAAGTCATACACATAAGTTCATAATGTTTCTCTCCTATTTTTCATGGTTTGAAACCTATTCATAATAGCTTCATTGGTAACATCTACAAAAACATCCTTTTCGATGTAAGGCACTAAACAATCATTTAACAACTTGTCTCCTAAACGGTTGCACAGAGAACTCTTAATGATCTTCATTGCCGAAAAAGCTCTTTCAACAGTTGCAGTAGCCACAGGTATGGTCAGTGATAACTTAACTAACAAATAAACCAAAGGAAAAACATCATGTTTCCTTGTAGAAACTAACTTCTCAGCAAGACCCCCAAGCCCTGATAGTCCCGAGAACCTTTCATCAGCACGCACATCACGTATAAAATTCTCAAGTTGAGATTCTAGTTGATACAAAGCAACTTCTGTAAAATCAGACGGATAAAACTTTGCAAGACAAAGTAACTTCTCAGTATCAAATAAAACAAATGAGTCTTTAGGATCAAAACATGTCATGCACATAAGCAAATTTGTATTCACTTCATCAAAACGTTGATTCAACTCCAGAACTTGCATGTCAATCACAGAATAAAATAGTTGAACTCCATAATAATGGTCATTCGTCAATTTCTCAACTCTGCGTCTTCCCCTTCCTCGAGCTACATAATCATCTTCCATATCAAACACATCTATCTCATTTGTGCTACAAAACTTAGTGACTTCAGTCACTAACTTCTCCCAACCTTCATCTCTCATTTCTTGCAAACGTGCTTTTGCTATCTTAACAATATTCATTGCACTAACAATATCCTGATCCTTCTTTTGTAGCACTTGAGATAGGTCATGTGTAATCCCCAAAATTTGCTTCATAAGATACAACACAAAAACAAACTCAAATCGGCTTGTAACTTCTAACAAATCCAAAGCTTCAGCTCTTTGAAAACCATCACTACCATTGGTACCAACATACTCAAGAACATCAAGAACAGAAGAAAATAAATGCATTAAGTTGATGAGTGTACCGTAATGAGAACTCCAACGAGTATCGCCAGGACGCTTCAATGTCATTTCTTGATTCAGTCCACTTCCCGTCTTAATTTCATCACTTGCAATGCCTTCAATGACCTTCTTTCTTTGTGTCTCCAAAAGCAAATCAGTGCGCTTACAAGAACCTCCAACAACATTGCATAAACGACTGACAGTGTCAAAAAATGACCCCACACTTGGATGATTTTTAGCAACAGCAACAATTGTCAACTGGAGTTGATGTGCGAAACAATGAACAAAATAAGCCTGAGGATTCCTCTTAAGTATCAAACTCTTCAATCCATTAAATTCGCCACTCATATTGCTTGCACCATCATATCCTTGACCTCTCAAACTAGAAATGCTTAGCCCATGTGTTGATAACAAAGAATCAATACCCTTCTCGAGTGAGGCTGCACTCGTATCTCTAACATGAACAAGACCAAGAAATCGTTCGATGATGCATCCTTTCTTATTCACATAACGTACAACAACACCCATTTGCTCTTTGACGGACACATCTCGACATTCATCAACTAATATGGAGAAAAAATCATTTCCAATATCATTAATGATAGCAATAGTCTCCAACGTGACAATTCAATCTTTCTTTTTTGCGCCAGTTATTAAACCCTTCACTTACAAAAGCCTCATGCTTACTTTGTCTGCTTCCGGATGAAAAAAGATAGCAATGTAAGCAATAAAGAGCATCATTTGCAATGCTATACTCCAACCACGTCTTGCCTTCATCAAACCAAGAAGGAACAAATTTGCGCTTTCTATTTCCCATTATTCTTTGTGGGAAATCATGATTGCGTGGTTGACATGGGCCCTTCAATAAATAAGCTCTGCGCACTTGCCCTATTTGGTTAGGTGGATAACTATTTATAGCATGTCGAAGTCCTGGATCACTCGGGAGATTTTCTAGATCAACTTCATTTGAAGTTACTTGAGGTTGAACATCTACTTCAATATTTACTTCCTCTTCCAATGATGCTTCAACTGGAATACGTATAACATCATCAATAGTTGAAGAAGAACCATCTTTGATTTTTGCTATTGGTACAAAATAGCGTTTCATTTTCTGTAAACAATAAGACAAAATGGTGATAGTCAAGCATTATGTTTAACAATAACATAGATAATGACATAATAACCCATTGCAGATGAAGAAAGTTCAATTTAAATCTTTGCAGGCATCCTAAAACCACCTATCAGCTACAATTTAATGGGTGCGTATATGTATCTAGAAAAAGTCAATAAAATGCTTATCTATGTAGTTCTCACTTCTCAGTATACTTTCATAAAATGAAAACTGAAATTTCTAATCAATTCAACCCAAAACTAAGCACTATTATCAAAAGTAAGCGGCAGAAGATTTAATTTCAGATAACATTCATGACATCCTAAATGTTAATTAAAAAAAAATAAAAAAATAAATTGAGCTCTGAGCTGATAAATAAAACGAATCATCAGTACCTAACAAATTGTAATTGGAAGCAAACGTTTTACAGAGAGGGCTTCACTCAGTAATTTCATCGAACACATAGACTTCATTAAAAAGCTCCAAACTACTTCAATAAGCAGACACAGAATATCTCCACTTTTGTCCCATAACAACATTTCATCTATGATCTATGATAAAACAAATGCAAGAATTCTCCAAGTTGAGATGAAATTAAAACTTACCCTCAAAAAATCTGCTTCCACAGCCCACCTCCATAGCCACAGTATGGAGGAGCTGCTCCTTAATCCGCACTACAACCAATCCAAATTTTCTCCAGATCGATATATGCTAAACCGAGACCGAGATAGAGATAGGGCTTCCCCTTCATTGAAGAGTGGAGACGGAATGAATGAGAGTCAGCGTAATTCATAAGTTTTCCTATCCCTTCAATTTCAATTAAAAATCTAATAAAAATATTAAAATTATTATATTAACCCTAATATTTTTCAAAATGCCCATGGGGGCATTGGCCCCCACCAGCCCCCATGTGGCTACACCTCTGATTGTCGGTCTTGCTTTCATTTCGATCCAGAAGATTCTTTCCTACTTTGAAATTTTCAACTAAACTTCTTTCAATGCTTCAAAAATATCTTCAGTTGAAGCCTTCATTCAGATCTTGTGCTTCATGAAAATCAATATCTTGATTTGCTGAGGATATTGAAACATCTGATTTACTAGATCTTTGAGACATAGTGTCTTCTTTGAATGTTATCAACAAATCTCTCTTAACTTTATCCAGATATCAATTTCAATTTTCTTGAGATATGCTCAAATGGAGAAGGACATTCCTTCTTAAGTTTGAGCTTAATCTGCTCTACATATTTTTTAATACTATTATCAATATGACACATAGTATCAATACAAAAAATAGGGCCTAATTCTGGGTTCTGTTTTATCATTTTTTTCTCAGAATTTAAAATGTGAAACCCTTTTAATAAAGGGAATCATATCATCAGTATGACTGAATTCTGAAGTCCATTTTCAGATCCAATGAATTGAAAATTCTATAAAGAAATATATGACAGATATTCCTTTCACACATAAACCTTTTTCTTGAATTTCAAGAATTTTTGGTGAAACATCCACCAATTTTTCAAAATTTTCTTTGAAATAATCATATAAGATTCTTAGTGAGGTGTCATAATATTGCCACCATCTAATAAACCATATAGGTATGTCAAAGTTATAAACTGCTGAACAGATTTTAATAAACTATGAATGTTTTCTTTTTGGATTTTCATATAGGAAAACTTTATAGAAAACATATGATAATTCCAGAAATTATATTTAATGGGAGTTTTATTCTATAAATAACATAATTCTTTTTGTCTGTATGGAGATATTCTCCATTCTTCCATAGATATTTTATGACAATTTTAGAGAATTTATAAACTTCTTTCTGTTCAGTTGTAAAATGTTGGATTCCACATTGTTCTTCCATTTCAAATCTTTTTCCTCTAACAGAAGTATAACTTCTGTTTTTCATTCATGGTCTAAGAGATATTATCTTCATCATTTTCCTTAGTAACTATTGATGAATAAGTAGGAATATGATCCTGTTTCTGAGTATTACCTTCCTTTATATTCCAGAAATTCTTGGAACTCTTTGTCCTGTGACAAATCCGCAGTTATAAGCCTTTATTTTCTATGTTGAGCCAGAATTTCCGGATGTGAACCTCTACCACCTCTTCTTATATAAGAGGAAGTTCCTCTACCTCTGGAGGACATTTCTGCAAAATTCATTGGATATATTCCCGAGTTAAGATATCAGGAAGATTGATCTAATAATTAAAAAAAATCTAATGACAAAAATTAACTAAATCATAGTATTAGAAATTGAGTAAATTAAAATAAATTACTAAAAAAATCATAATATAATTATATTTGCTATTGTAAAAGTTGGATTAAATATTTTTTGTTACAAAACATGTTAATTAAGCATATTAAAATTAATGAATCATATAAATTGACACAAAACATTAGGTAACAAACATATAAATTTGAGACTAATATTTAGAAGGAAGGGAGTATTATATTAGAAATAAAGGCTACCGATAAAGTGGAAACCATGTATTTCTATTTTGTTGCGTTGTTCCTCCCAATGCATAATCAGAAGCTAAAAATAGAAATAGAAACGCCACCGCCTACCAACTAATTTGTGTTGCGCCACGACGTCTCCTTCTCGAAGTCGAACATCTACGGTTCTGCTGAAACTCCTCATTTGAGGTGCTTGAGTAACTATATTTGCCACGTGCCTTCTCCATACCTCAATAACTATTACACGTACCACCAAAGCCTCACTATATTATAAACGGTACCTACATTTCTATTCAACATTATACTCCTTCCATCCTGCTTCTACTTTCTTAATTGTACTATCATGTTTTCGAAAGGCAAATTGGATTTTTTTAGTTCCCAAAGTATGGTCTTTTGGCCAATTTGGTCCCTTATTTATTTTTTTTAGTTATTTGGTCCCCAAACTATGAAATTTTGGCCAATTTGGTCCTTCCGTTTAATTTTCCGTTAGTTAACCGTTAAAATTTTATTTTTTTAAAATTAAATAAAATAAAAAGGGTATTTTCAGAATAATTTTTTCGAGGACCAAAACATCCAACTTATCGAACATTGAGGATCAATTTGGCCAAAAATTTTCGTTAGTTAATTTTTTTTAATATTTTAGTAATTTTATTTTTAAGAGCCAAATACAACAATTATAAAACTTTTCTCCAACTAATAGTTAATCATGAAAATTAAAATTAAAATATTATATTAATGAAAATCAGAGGATACTTTTTCTTCAATACAACATAAGTATTTACGATTAACTATTAGTTTTTCCTACATAACGAATTTTTGTTGGTCCCGAAAGGAGACGAGTCTTCAAGTGTGGAATACACCTGAGTCAAAGATCAGCAACGGCGCGACGGTCGATCGTCCTGAATCGATCTGCCGAACGCACGGGCAGATAATCCTTCTACTGAGTACGGTCTACTGAATTCAGTCAGTAGAACAGTAGTTCAGTATCAGGTTTCAAGTGCGGAAGGCTAGGCCCAAAAGAATATTCGTCTCAGTCTGAAAACACCGTTTATGCTGTTTGATTTAAAGTCAGTTTTATGCAAGTGAACAATTAAGCAAAGCGACAATAAATCAACACATAGTTTTTAAAGTGGTTCGGATATCACACGATCCTACGTCCACTGTCCCGAAAGATCAGGAGGCTATTTATTATACTGAGTTAGTCTCAGTCAGCTTGTGCACAGGACAAAGCCGTGGCTTAGGGATTATACTGAGCAAGTCCCAGTTTACACGGTTATCAAACTAAAGTGTTTGACAAACTCTCCAACTATGAAGGAGTCCTTTTACAATAAGGAACAAGTTCAAATATGAACTCCTTCGTCTAAGCTATGGATATTACAATAAGATCAGCTTAGATTAGAGAAGGGGAACGAGATAGAACTCTAGAGAGAAGAACTATAAGAATATATCTATGAAAGATTAAGTTCTTCTTTGGATATGGCTTGAATCTTCTAGAGTGTTTGTTCGGTTGAGCTCGGTTCCTTGGATGTGTCCATCATCGTCATGATTGACCTCACATCTCCTTCTCTCTCGTGTTCTGTCTTCTCCCATCTTCTGGCGTGAAGACACTTCTCTATTTATAGAGGTGACCTAGGCATATATCCGTTGGAGAGGACGATACCACGTGTCACTCTATGGGGTAGCAAACGGCTCTATTGAATTCTGTAGAGTCCACTAACTTTAATAGAAGTGGTTGACTTGCAGCTTTATGTCGGAGACTCTGCCAGCTGGCTGCTTGTCATTGGTCGAGGTACAGAGAGTGGTTGAGACCTATTCAGACTTCAAGGTGATACTGAAGCTGACTTCTCAGATGTACGACCTCGGACAACTCTACTGAATTGTTCTTCTGAAGTCCATGATCAGTTAAAGTAACTGACCGATCGTTGCTGAGTCTGATCTTGATTCAGTAGGTAACTTTCTGCTGAGTCTTCCTTACTGAAGATCAACTCTGAGTTCAGTAGACTGCTCTTGCTGAGTCCAGTACATACTGAGTCTTCATTCAGTATACTGCTCCTGCTGAGTCCAGTACATACTGAGTCTTCTACATCCGGTGCTGAGGCTGATAATCTACTGACCGCCTGAACCAGTGTAGAGTGTCTGCTGAGTCTGAATTCAGTAGACTGCTCCTGCTGAGTCCAGTTCTACTGAATCTTCTACTGAATGCACAGTTGTTGAACTTTAGCTAGTCTACTGAGTTCCTAACACGGTGAACTCAGTTAAGCTATAACAATATCGAAGGCTCATCATCCAGCTAGGGTTTTGGGATCTTCAAATCTATCATAATGAACCTAATTCCCAACAATTTTAAAATACTTTCATTAATATAATATTTTTTAAGTAATAAGTCTTTGTTACACTAAAGTTGTTTGGAATAGGTTTTATAGGAAATTTCTAGCTACTTATGCATAAATTTGTTTAAAGTTCATTTTAACAAAAGTTGTTAGTGTTTGTCAAAAAAAAAATTATATATTTTTTGGGATCATATTTTATAGTAATATGTTCGATAAATTGTGTCACTGGCTATAAAATATGATCCGAAATATATATATATATATATATATATATATTTTTTTTAAGTAATAAGTCTTTATTACATTAAAGTTGTTTGGAATAGTTTTTATAAGAAATTTCTAGCTACTTATGCATAAATTTGCTTAAAAGTTCATTTTAACAAAAGTTGTTACTTTTTTCAAAAATATATAGTCTTTATTACACTAAAGTTGTTTGAAATAGGTTTTATAAGAAATTTCTAGCTACATATGCATAAATTTGCTTAAAAGTTCATTTTAACAAAAGTTGTTAGTGTTTGCCAAATATATATATATATATATATATATATATGTATTTATATATAAAATTTTTCATTACTT
This sequence comes from Lavandula angustifolia, assembly GCA_028984105.1. NCBI lineage: Eukaryota > Viridiplantae > Streptophyta > Magnoliopsida > Lamiales > Lamiaceae > Lavandula > Lavandula angustifolia. Next base: position 6,894,497 of record CM054826.1, on the reverse strand, counting down.
AATTTTTTTTAATATTTTAGTAATTTTTCGTTAGTGTATAAAAATATATGTATATATTTATTTATTTTTGGTAAACACTAACAACTTTTGTTAAAATGAACTTTTAAGCCAATTTATGCATAAGTAGCTAGAAATTTCTTATAAAACCTATTCCAAACAACTTTAGTGTAATAAAGACTTATTACTTAAAAAAATATTATATTAATGAAAGTATTTTAAAATTCGTTATGTAAGAAAAACTAATAGTTAATCATAAATACTTATGTTGTATTTGAAGAAAAAGTATCCTATAATTTTTATTAATATAATATTTTTATTTTAATTTTCATGATTAACTATTAGTTTGAGAAAAGTATTATAATTGTTGTATTTGACTCTTAAAAAATAAAATTACTAAAACATTAGAAAATTTTAAGTAACGAAATTTTTTGGCCAAATTGATCCTCAATGTTCGATAAGTTGGATGTTTTGGTCCTCGAAAAAATTATTCCGAAAATACCCTTTTTATTTTATTTAATTTAAAAAAAATAAAAATTTAACGGTTAACTAACGGAAATTAAACGGAAGGACCAAATTGGCCAAAATTTCATAGTTTGAGGACCAAATAACTAAAAAAATAAATAAGGGACCAAATTGGCCAAAAGACCATACTTTGGGGACTAAAAAATCAAATTTGCCTTTTCGAAATAGAAAAAAAATAACTTCTAATTCTAAAATGAAAGTAGTCCTCTTTATTCGCGAACCAACCTCATTCTACATTCTTATACCCAGGGACGGAGCTAGAAGTTTTGCTTAGGGGGGCCAATTAATTGTAACAGGACTATCATGAGCAGTGAAGCAGTTTTTATTAGAAGGAAAAATTTAGAGAAAAAAAAACTAAAGGAGGAAAAAGTTAAATTAAGAAAAGGAAACAATTCTGAGAGAGAGAATGAGAAGAAGAAAAGAAAAAAAAAGAAGAGGAGAACCGGAGAATACATAGAAGAATTTAAAAAAAAAAATAGAATATGATGTTGGAACGAACATTCGAATACAGTACCTCTAAGAAAAATGTCTAAACCTTCCACCACTCCACCTAATGGCCAAAACTAAGACACCGCTATTGACTTTGATTTTCAATGTACATGGGGCCCAGTAACCCCCCTGCCCCACCCCTCCCTCCGTCCCTGCTTATACCCACTCTCAAAAACACTCTCTCACGAGATTTCAATCCTCTATTAACTCCAAAAATTATAATTTTTAATTTCTTTTGTAAATTTTAAATTATTTTTTTAATTATAATTTATAAAATTATATTCATTATTTAATATGATTAAAATTCTTAAAATAATATTTGTCGAAAAGAAACAAAAAAAGTACTACATCTGTCTCGCTATTTCCGACACACTTAATTTGGACACGGAAATTAAAAAAGTATATGATTAAGAATGAGATATGGGTAGATGATAAAGTAAAAGAGAGAAGATGATTGAGAGTAGATGATAAAGTAAGAGAGAAAAGATGGTAAAGTAAGAGAGATAATATGATAAAGTAAGAAAAAGTAGGAGATATAAGATGGTAAAGTATGAGAGAGATGATAGTTATTTCCAAATTAGGAAGTGAGCCAGAAATAACGGGACGTCCATTTCGGAAAAGTGTGTCATAAATAGCGGAACAGATGTAGTTAGGGGTGTATAATTTTACCGAAAATACCGTATATTGTGCATACCATATCGAAAAAATATCGGAAAAACCGAATTTAACAGTATACCGTGCCGAAAATCACGATATCATACCGTACCGTAAATTTTCGGTACGGTAACGGTATGAGTTTTCTCATACCGAGGTATACCGATACATACTGAACCTACGGTACGTATCGAAGGTTGCGGTATATACCGTATACCGAACAAGCGGTATATACCGTATTGTCGGTATTTACCGGATACGAAAGGTATACCGAATAAAGGTACACCGTAGCATATACCGACGGTGTATAACTTTACCGAAATGGAGCAGTTATCGACTACGAGCTACGACATTCAACCCAATTACAATCAGTAGCACACGATTAATTAACAATACACACAGTAATCCAATAATATAAAACACTGCAATTAACTAACCTATGAGGAGTATCACTTAATTCGGTCGAAATTTCTCCCTCCGCCGCAGAATTGGACGACTCAGCGTTCACTGGCGGCACTTCATCCGCGTCAGGTGTCTGCGCATCGGCGTCGGTTGGATCAAGCTGCCGGAGATCTGTACCGGCAACCGACGGTGCGTCTGCTGCAGCTTTCGGCAAGGGTTCGGGTGGTCGGTGCCATTCTCTTCCAGATTCTGAAGCTTTTAGATAATTGGACTCGGTATAATTTTAATTTCCGGTATACCGTCAACCTTCGGTATACCGTAAAAGTTAACGGTATACCGTAAATCCAACACGGCAACGGTATGCTAAATCTTTGATACCGGATTTTCGGTATACCAAAGTCTACGATACGGTAAAGGTATGAAAAATCTCATACCGTTACTTTCGATACGGTATAAGGTATGACAAATTTGGTCTGGTATATCGTACCGAAACACCCCTAAATGTAGTAATAGCTAGACGGACGGAGGGAGTATGAGATCATGTCATATTCATGAGAGAGAGGTAATGTAATGAATGCCACATGCTTTAAATTGACTGATACCGGAGGAGAAGAAAGTTGTCTATTTTCCTCCAAGAAAACAAAAATATCAGATCATGAGAAAAGGATCGTGTAAGGTGTCCCCTAGGGGATGGCGGAGTGGTGAAGGTGGGTGGTCCGGGACCGAGAGGTCATGGGTTCAATTCCCACTGAAGTCATTCTGTGTGAGCCTGTCACCTTAGGGTGGTTAAACCTCCTGTGTGGTTTGCAGGCTACTGCACCGGAGTTGAGGTTTACCCAGAGCGAACCGAAGATAGCGGCTGCGAGTTCCCAAAAAAAAAAAAAAAAAAGATCGTGTAAGGTTGCGTGGAAGACCAATTTGCATATCCTCTGTTCTACACCGTACACCTAAAACTTCTCCATAAGCACATAGCCAATTAACGATCATAGATTCAATTCAGTAAATCAAAAATGAACTCAAACCCTGAAAATCAACAAAAATGGCAGAATGCTGAGGAGAAAATATTGATTATGAAATGCAGAGTGAACAGAGTTGATTACAACCAAATTACTCAAAATACTAGCTGCAAATCATCCAGTAATTCATGAACAATCTGATGCTATATTCAATTTTCAATTCTAGTTTTAATCAATCAGGCTTCAGATTCAAAATTTGGCAGATCGATTTTTCTACTTGCGTATACAAAAATGTCGTACTTACGGCGAGCGATCGTAGTAATCAAAAGCTAGGTTTCGATCGAGTATATATGCGTCGAGCCACAGCCGGTCGCGAATTCAGGTGTTAGTCATATTCGCCGGCGGACGGAGGCGGTTCTCGTAGCGATGCTCCTGGGTTTCGTCACGGCTGTGCTGATAATTTGAAAATTGGGTAAGATGTTGTTGGGCCGAGTATTGTTTATAAGTGAGTTGGGCCGAATATAGTTTATGAGAAAGTTGGGCCAAAAATTTACTACCTACTATTGACATTTATAATTATTTATTTGGGCTAAGATTTTCAATTGGAATGATCTAAAACCCTACTGAAACATTTAATATTCATGTCTCGTTGACTTATCTTACTTTTTTTTTAGCAGGAAGATTAAAATGAGTGGTTAGTTGGGCGTTGATGAGTGAGTTCCATAAAGAAAAATTGGTAGTAATTATTTTCTTTTTAGGAATGGGACAAGTCATGAAGTGAGACAGCCTGAAAAGAAATTCGAGATAAGTCAAGCGGGACAGATAATCTACTAAATCGTTTGAGAAATCTCTTGGTGATAAGGTCAAATGGAATTCTCAAAACCATCCTATTCAAATAATGTGCACCACAAAAAAACACAATAGTTTTTTTTTTAATTTTTTAAACACGATTTGCACTTGTATTTATATTGGACTAGTACTCCATTTGTGTAGTCCATTTATATAGGAAGATATAAAGTATGCATATTCCTTATTTTTTTATGTAGATATCTTGTAACTATTACACATATGCCCTTATGTATAGAATATATAAGGAATATGCATAAAGAATATTACAAAGCACATTCAATCCAAAACATGCAATTGTAGTTTTTTTTATATGAAACATCCAAAATAAATAGTCTATGCATAAGGTTAAATTAAAGTTAAACTACCTAATATGATTTTTTATATTTAGATTTAATTTTCGAATACATACATATTAAGGTAAAATAAATATGACACGAAATATAATTTCTTAAACTGAAGGAATAAATTAAATATTAAATAGCTTAAATAATCCAAAAGCAACTCATATCACGACAAAACTATCATTAATTATAGGCAAACTTTGAACCTTAAATACAAAAATAGGCAAACTATGCTAAATATGAATGAAATAGGCATTTCTCCCTTTATCCCCTTTTCCCTTAATTTGATGTTTTTTTTTCTAACATCAGCCCACGTAACTATTATTCTTTACTTTTTCTTGATTGATGTTGATTGATGTACATGTAGATATATATATTATAATATAATGAATCTTAAATTATTATACTTTTTACTAATTTGACATTATTTATAATAATGGAGAGAGTATTTCCCAAAATATGAATATCAATGCACGTAATGATCTTCAGTTACATAATTAAAATGTTTATAGAATTGGTGCTCAATACTAAATTTCAGTACAATACAAACATTACAACACTCACGTTGGACATTACTTGCTTGAATGGCCCGGCTGGCGACATTTGCTGAACTTCTTTTATGTGTTAGGTCTCCTACTGCTGGATGATTCCCCGCCAAATCGAAAATGCTTCATCTTTGAACGACCAGCTTGACGTCTCGTCAATGGGGGTAAAACTGTTTGAAAATCATTTCGTATGTTCCAACTATGCGGATGAGGAAGATGATTAACTACCCGTGAATTTAAATCCTTAACAGTTGCTGTTGTGTAGTACATGGCCACAAATTTGTAGATGTTCTCACTGCTATGCCTTTGGAGGAATTTGTGTTAGTACATTTATAATTCAAACAATAAATAAAATCAAATAGAGATTCCTTACATAATTGCAACAACGATGGGTGAGCATGACATCAGATCAGATTGGAATTAAAGGCATTGACACATGTGTTCACCTAAGTCTTAGTTGAAGGTCTTTCTTCCATTACTAACTTTGAAGTGAGTTTGTGATATCGCGACAACACTGTATGTATGATATTTTTCCACCTCGGCAGTAATTTTTTTAATGACCGCATCAGTCAATGGTAGCTCTCTAGCATTCATCTTGACTCGTCTTTCATCAAACCATTGTTCCATGATATGTCGTACAGTGTCAATTAGAGAGCAGATTGACAAGCGTCTGGCCCACACTAACCTCTCATTAAAAGACTTAGCAATATTTGATTTCATGAAACTATACCAACGAACTTAGCACTTTGACCGAACCCACCTTTCCGACCTAATTTCTAAAAGTTTCTGGTAGGCTCCTTCTGGACTTTGTGATTGTATTGATGCCATCACCTTCTCATAAGCAGCTTCACGGTATGCATACGCTGCTCTATGAAACATTCTGGTTACAGGACTACCATAAGGTTTGAGGTGGTTAATCAGATGGTATGTGCAAAGTCCGTGAGCAATACTCGGATAAACTTCTTCAATGACATTCTTGATACTAACGTGTTGATCTAACACTATTATTAGTTCAGGATGTGTTCGAATGCCTCCCTCATATGATTAAGAAACCAAGTCCAGGATTCATTGTTCTCAATCGATCCAATGCCGATCGCTAGCGAGAGACATTGTTTGTTGCCATCTTTAGCCACTGCTACAAATAAGATGCCTTTATTGCTTCTCTTAAGATGAGTACCATCGACTGTAATGACCGGTCTTATATTAAATACAAATGCATTGATGCACGGTCCAAATGCAACAAATACATACTCGGACACTGCTTCAACATGTGAAGATATCGATGAAGCATATTAAAGGAAGTTGTGTGGCTACCATGGATCATCTCGATTGCCTTCTTTCTAGCAATCAATGCCTTGTCGTAAGTGGACCGAATACCAAAATCTCGGAGCAACTCGTCAACCATTACATGAGGTTTTGCCATTGTGCCTTCTTTATGCATTTTTTTTAGCAAAATGAGCTGCAATCGTCTTATAATTTATTTTCCGTGGCGCTAGTTGACCAAAATCAAGCTCACACGTGTGTTTCGGCTCGAATTGGTACACGTCCCAAAATGATTCTCTCCAGGCAGCACGCAACTCGAAAGGACACCTTCCGGTATGTAGGCAATTATACCACTGATAACGTTTAGTGGGCTTTAACACTTTAAAGGACCGACGATTCTCTAAATGCCACAATCCCACAGCAACTGACATTTCTTCATTGGTCATGAATATCGAACCAACGGTTAGAATGGCATCTGGTATCATCTCCAAATCACTGACAATCACGACTCCAGAGGCACTAACCGGAATAATCGGAACTAACCAATTTACTACTTTTTCTCATACTTGTTGTATAGTTCGAATCACTAAGTGTGTAGTTCTTAGAATACTTATCTAATATTCAAATTCTATCTAAGTGTCTATTGAAATGATTTCCGACATTATATTATTAACATTATTAATTATTATTGGAAAATGATTATGATGACTTAATATTTGTGTCTATTGGGGCACAAATATAACACAAGGGGCACTAAAATAATTAGGAGCACAAATAAACCTTAATCAATAAATAATTTTGATTATGAAGTATAACTGATTTAAAATTAAGAATTAATTATGCATTTATTTATACTTAATAATCTATAGTTGGGTCTTAGTAAAAAAATTAAGTTTAATTATGCATATTTAATGACCAAATAATCTTAAAAATCATATGTTTATCAAGAAAATAAGATATTTCTATATCATGCATATATTTCTGAAAAATCTAAACATACCTTTTAATTGCTGTGTGAAATTGTGATTTGAATTTGCAAGAATTCCCGAGACAAAATTTCTCTCGGTTTTGAATTCCTCACTACTCACTTTCTAATTGTAAATTCCCTTCATATATACTATTATATATACAATTCTCAAGTGTGCATTCACAATCCAAAGCTGCTACTTAAACATTTGAAGGGAACATATTCGTCGGTTATAGACAGGCTATAAGTTTTAGATTATTGAAATTGGTGAAAAAAAAGGTAGATTGCCCATGTGATGCATATTTGGTATAGAATGCCTATTTTTGCATTTAAGGAGTAAACTTTACCTATTTTTACCCATTTCACCTACACTAGTACCAAATAAATAGTCCATGCAGTTAAACTACCTAATGTGATTTTTCATATTCAGATGTTATTTTCGAATATGTACATATTATGGTAAAATAAATCTGACACGAAATATAATTTCTTAAACTGAAGGAATAAATTAAATATTAACTAGCTTAAATGGTCCAAAAGCAACTCTTATCATATCACTACAAAACTATCGTTAATTATCTATGGAAAAATTGGTTATATTCGCGAATTGTGTACCGACGGTACTTCATTTTTTCATGACATGATTTAATTTCATTATTCATAGATTTATATAAATCTAATTCTATTTCATTATATGATTTAGAAAGAATCTAGAGGCTCGAAGAACACATCCCCAATTTAGGACCCTTCCTTTGAGGAGAACCTCTTCCCTAACAAAACTATTTTCCCTCCACAAATTCAACATTCTTTCTCGTCTTCTCCCATCTCCTTCCTCTGAAACCGAAAGAAAAAACAAAATCCAAATTTCCATGAAAATTTCCTAAAAAGCTATCAACCTGTTGGAATTCCAAGAATTGCTGCTAAAAATTTCAGTGTTTTTGAATTCCAACACACTAAAATCCTTTATCCAATCCCGAGCATAGAACAACCGCCGAGGCTAAAACATGCCCACCAACTGTTTGTAGAATTGCCTCAACGAAAAAAAAACAAACCATTTTTGCCTCTTTAAAATATCCAAAACTTGCAGTTCTTCGAATTCGAAATCCGATCAAGACCGTTCCCTTTTAGCAGGAATGTCCAGCATCCGTTCGTCTCGATCGAATTCGATGACATCCGCGCAGCAATCTCCATCAAACGATCAAAAAATCGCACAGGACACGGTGACCTACGTTTATCAAACACACATTGCTGGTTATTGGAGAAATGTGACTCTTTCGTGGAGCAAGAACAATCTCCTGGTTAACTCGGTAAACATAACCGTGGAAAGCATGGATCATAGCCGAGTTTGCACTTGCAAAATCGAGCTTAAACCTTGGCATTTCTGGGCTAGAAAGGGTTACAAAACTTTCATGGTTGATGGGTATCTTCTAGAAGCTTATTGGGACTTCCGATCGGCCAAATTTTCCGGTATAGAGCCGACTAAAGACTTCCACATAACTCTAGTCTCAGAAGAGGAGATTGTGTTAATGGTTGGAGACTTGAAGAAGAAAGCCTACAATACTACTAAAGCAAGGCCTCCATTGGTGGAGGCTATAATGTTCTACAAGGAGGAGCATGGTAATTAATGCAACCAACATAAAATTTCATCATTTTAACAAAATCAGTGAGAAAAATTGATTTTGGTCTTCTAACGTGCCTTATGTTTGTTTTTAGCTTATAACTTTACAAAATATCTGATTTTGTCTTATATTGAAATTGTCGAGTCGAAAAAGACACGTGAATTATCCTCTTAGCTGGAGGACTAAGACCGTATACTTTGTGAAGTTATATAACCCATAAATATAATAAAGCGAATTTGAGTTTGGTCCTACGATATATCATTTGTCATTTTTGGGTCCTATAACTTTTAAAAGCATTCATTTTTGTCTTGTAACTTCTTAAAGTGTACGATTTCAGTTCTCCAACAAATTGTGTAGTTCACGCGTCTTTTTCATTCTATAATTCTCGGACACTTTATAAAATTATGGGACCAAAACTAGATATAGCCACATTAGAGGACAAATTAAAAACGAACAGAGGCTACATCAGAAAGACCAAAATCAATATTTTCTCCAAAAATATAAGTTTCATTTCGTAAGTTTACTTTTTTTCTTATATAGTGTATGGGAAGAAATCATTCTCGACGAGGGCGAATTTCGATCAAGGCAAGGAACACGATATAGTTGTAGAGAGCTCGACGTCATCAAAAGATAAAGATCCGGAGATGTGGATAAGCGTGGATGGGATTGTGTTGATACACATTAGGAATTTGCAGTGGAAATTTAGGGGGAACCAGACGGTACTAGTGAACAAGCAGCCGGTACAAGTTTTCTGGGACGTGCATGCATGGCTCTTCTGCCCTCCCGGGTCGGAGCATGGCTCGTTCATCTTCAAGCACGGAGGGGGAGACGGTGAGAGCGACGGCGACGACGAGTCGACTCAGTGTGAAGGGAGTGAGTTGAGCGGGCAGAGTAATTATTACTCGACGAGGAGTTACTCCAAGCCTGCCGAGACTTGTTTGTATTTGTTTGCATGGAAGGTTGAATGATGGAAAACAAAAAAAGGTGTAATCCTGGGTAAAATATTCTATTGGGGAATGCATCTCAATTTTTTCTTATCAATATTGATTGAAACTTCTCATTTCACGAGGTATGGTCTACTTCTCTTATGAGATTATTATTGATATAATAATAATGAGATGCAAGATGAAATACTATTTTACGTTGCGGTCGACAATAGTTCACTTACTCCAAGACGAGGCCTATCATTAAGTTCCATCAAACTGGCCTATTTTTGTTTGGGCTTTTGAAGAGAGTTATTGTCAATGCAGCCTATATTAATTTGGATAGCCCAAATCGTGAACGAGACTTAGTTGAAGAAACGAATAATGGTTAATTAATACTATATACTATTAATAAATAAATATTTATACAAGAAATTATAGAAGAAAATGAGTACACATAAATGGTGAATACCATAGTCGAGCCTATAAAATTAATTTTTTGCAAATTAATATACAATTATATATATGTGACCAACAACACGTGGCAAATTCATGTGCACAATTTAATTTTATTTGTATCTTAGGAAAAAGTAAAAGTTCGAAATTGTAAGAGAAAAAATGATAATTTTGGTCTTGTAATGTTGTCCTAAATTGATTTTGGTCTTCTAATGATGCCTCAATCAATTTTGGTCCTGAAATTTTACAAATTATCCATTTTGGGTCCTCCTGCCGGAGAGTGAGATACACTCGCCGTCGTCAGAGATATTTCCGGTCACTTCCCCATCTGAAACAAAATCTAAGAAAATTATTTTGATCCTAATGTTGGTTAATAATCTATTTTGATCTTGTAATGTACTCTCTTCATCCCACTGAAAATGGCCCCTTGGCTTTCCGGTACGGGAAAAAAATGGTCATTATCAATGAGACGGAAGGAGTAGCATATAATCGATTTTGGTATGATTTTATTATCAATTGTGGTCCCGTAATATTCTTATAATTGATTTCAGTTGTATAGTGCGACATTAATACAATTTTCATTTTATAATGTGATGTTTTCTATTTGGGTACATATTAGGCCATTACAATATAATTTTAAAGTTTAGTCTTTAACGTTATTAGTGAAATAGATTGTGTTTTCTTAATTTCATGAAATGTTTAAAAAAACTAATACAACAATCTTTTGTCACAAACGGAATGAAAATAAAAATATGTAATGCTATAAAACAAAAAATGAACTAATATCACATTAATGACCAAATTGATTATAAGCATATTATATGATCAAATCGATTATAAAAACACATTAAAAGACCAAAATCAACTATATGCAACATTACAAGATCAAAATTGATTATTAACCAACATTACAGGGCCAAAAATAGTTTTTTTTAAGTTTTGCTTCACATGCGGAAGTGGCCGGAAATATCTTTGGCAACGGAAAACAATGTGTATATTTCACTCTCCGACAGGAGGACCAAAAATTGATAATTTATAAAATTACATGATCAAAATTGATTGAGACATTATTACAGAACCAAAATTGATTTAGGAAAGACCAAAATTGATTTTTTTTCCTCAAATTGTGAACATAAAAGGGTGAGATATTGGGATTGTCGGAGGCTATTTTATGGATAAAATAAAGTGGTCTTCATCAAGTGTGTTTTGTGACTGACACAGATTATCGTTAATGATATTTCTACTAATAAAATGAATCTTTCTGAACTAGGTTTTATTATTTCAAGTTGTCGGAATATTTCAAATTCCAATAATATTATTTTAGTGTCATCATGTGAGGCTTGGTATTAACTTTGTGGCACATCATATGGCTAGTATTGCTAGGGACTTTTCGTTTGCATTTGTTTGGATGAACTCCCTAAGTTTGTGGAGGGTCTTCTCAATTTTATCTTCCACTTGTGCTTAATCTAATTTTCTTAAAAAAAATAATTTGAATCAAATTAATAAAAAAATAGGGTCAAAGTTCAAGTATTTTTTTTTAACAATTAAAAAAGGAAAAAAAAAACTAGCTGGATTTGACCACATACCATAACGGCTTTCTTTCAATTTAATATTTCGGTTGTGGAAGCAATTAATGTATTTTTCCCAGCAACGTCACATGTCATGACATACGCAAAGTATAGTTGCAAATTGGTTACGCTTTTAATCATTTCATCAAGATGAAGATATATGTACAATGATTCATATACGATACTTTTTTAAATATATATATACACACGCAATAATTGTTATTAGACGGCATTCTATTTTGATATATATTTATCGTTTTCCTTTGACACACTTTGGTGGACTTTAATTAGTCAACAGAGTTTGATTTATTGACTTTCTCTCTCCCTATATCAAGACTATAATTTCCCCTTAATTACAATTATGCAAAGCCATATTATTTTTTTCGGTAGATGTATGCACGTGCAAGTTTGTATCCAAACAAAACCACCTTAAAAAATGCCAAAAAAGAAGAATAAAACATTTGCTTAGCATTACGGATGAGTTTCAAGGGCCACGCTTTGGATTGAATCAAGGAGAGGACCACTGACTCACAATGCACTAATATTAACAGAATGTTTGCCCTTTTATTACTTAATTAGAACCCTTAATTATTTCAAACACAAACGTAAGCCTTCATCAAAATTTCGTAGGCGGATACGAAGAGTGTGCGTGAGGACCATCGCGCCCCTAATTTTGAAGATTGTGCATTTTGCTAAAGTTTTGAATTTTTTATTATTTTATCCCCTAAAATTATAAGTTCGTCTTCCCGAATTATAAAATTTGGATGGGTGCTGATTACACTTTTGATTAATTAATATTCGAATTTTTTCTTTCCATAAGTGTCCTCTTTCTTTTGAGGACGAAGATCAAGAAAATTGTGTTTTGTAATATTATGTTGTTTGACAATTCATTTATGTCCACATATTCATGCTTTTTTTTAAAGATGACATTTTTAATGGAACATCCGAGAAAGGAGAACTGTGTATATAGGGGTGAAAACGGATCGGATATTATCCGCCCGATCCGGAGCCGAATCCGATCAAGATCAAATTCGGGGAGCAAATCTAGTATCCGATCGGATAAGGATTCGAATCCGGATAGCCTAAATCGAATACGGATTCGAATTCGGATTTCACAGTATTCGCCCGTGTCCGATATTTCCCGTATTTAATCGAATATTTTCCGGATTATGAATTCGAATATTTCCCAGATTATGAATTCGAATATTTCCCGGATTATTTAATAATTAATTTTTTAATATAATAATAAATTAATATTAAGAAAATATATTAAAAAAATATTAAGTGCATATATGGTTATTGTTAGGTATTTTATGTTGAGTTTTGGAATTTTTTCGAACTTTCTTGATCCTAAAAATTATGTTATTCATAATGGGCAGTATTTTAACTATAGTTTGCATTAAAACTTATATTAAATATTGTATATGTGATTTTTTCATATGTTGCAATCACAAATAGATGGTTATTTATGAATCATATTATCCGATTATTGTTTTTCGAATTCGATCTGAATTCGTCTTATATCCGTCCTGTATTCGTATCCCGAATATTCCGAATACATATTCGTATCCGGTCTTCCCGTATTCGACTCCGAATTCGAGAAAATAATATGAGACAAAATATGGGAAGAGCACTATCGTCCGTATTCGACCCGTTTTCACCCTATGTGTATAGTTAGATGGAGGGAATAGTATCTTTTGTTGGGTCTTGCCTTGTGGGGGTCATGTACTCATGCTTATACTTATGATTTAATCACACTAATAATCAAAAGATAAAAGCAATATTAATGATGAGTTCATAATTATATATGATCCTTGAGTTTTTGAGAAAACCTACACTTTTACTACACATAACATCATTATCTACTGATTCAAATACACTAAAACCTAGATCAGAAAATTGGAAAACTAAAAATATACTTAGAAAATAAAAATGGGAAATAGGGAAACTTTTTTTCCCTAAAAATATTTATTCCTCAAGTTTTGGGATTTTGAATTCCAAACTGGGGTTGCTGCATCTGCATGGCAAAGGAGTAGTTCAAAAATGGCGAAAATGGTGTGACATTATTGACCGTCGGATCAATCTTCTTCTGCCCCAACACTTCAAGGGCCTTGATTTGCGATCGGAGGAATTTGAGATAATTTGCCGCTTCGTCAAGCATCGATGCCGTGTCCATTTTGCTTCCTCCGGGGACCAGTTTCTCCAAAACCCTAATTTCTCACTTATCCTCTCTCTCCTTTGCCGCGCCGCCACCGTGCCACGGGTCCTTCGATATCCGTATGTTCTTCCTCCTCGGCTTCTCCTCCACTTCATCGGCGAAGCTCACCGGCCGGAAAGCGGCGGCGCGGTAGATTATCTCCTTCATCTGAGCAATCGCCTCCGCGTCCGGCTCGTCGGAGGAGGACGCCGACGATCTCCGCTGCTGGAAATTGATGTTTGTAACAAACCGGCCGGAATTCGCCGGATTGTTAAAATTATTTTCGCCGGATCTGGGATGATAACTGGAGAAGGACAGGGGAGATTCAATCATCGGATACATTAGCCTGTAATTGTAACAAAACTCAGATCTAAACAAAGGAATAAGGAGGAGCAATATTCAAGAGAGGAAGAGAGGGAGATCAGTTGAGAAAAGAGATTGAGAGTTTAGAGAGATTGAGATGAGAGATCGAGAGAAAAGAGAGAGTGCCGAGAGAAGAGAAGTTTGGCAATTTTCCTGTTTTGTCATTCCTCAGCAAACTTGGCTTATATAGGAGCCATTTACATTACCTAAGTTTAAGCAACATAATAAGTAACTAAGGATACTTAGGGAATTAATTAAAGATAACACGTGGAATTGATCGATGGCGTCCACGCGCACGTCTCTTTTCCTTCAAGCCATCTTAGACACTCGTTTCATCATCTTCGATCTTCAATTCCCGCCCTAAATCCGTCTGGGGCGTAACATTACCCCCTTCTTTAGCCCGACCTTGTCCCCAAGGTTGAATCTTTGGGAAGAATTTGTTAAGGTACTCTTCTCCGATCCAAGACTCTACCTTTTCTCCTTGAAAGTTCCACTCCACCAAAAATGTGTGAATGGTCATTTTCCTTCGATTCAGTTGACTGCGCCTTCCGTTGATTGCAGGGGTGAAGGCGACGCCTCCGTCTTCGTCCAAGAGAGGCAAGTCAGCGGAGTGGAACTTCTCGGGCTTGACGGCTCGTTTCAGCAGGGATACATGAAATACGGACCAAATCTGGGCGTAGACATTGACATCTCCAGTATTACCTTGGTTCTTCTCGGCTTCTCCAACCTTAAGAATATTCTCGAGGCCTTCTAAGCAGACTGTGACAATCCTTGGGTCGGGACAAACTAGAAGATCACAGAGTGGTTTTATACATCCCTCACCAACCAAAAACTTGATCTGGTCATGAGTTCCACCAGATGTGGCATTTGAGATAGCCCAAGAAGCCTCTTTCTTTATCTCAAATTCAGCATTTTGAAGCAGAGCAAGGAGAGGGGAAATGATTCCAGCCGCAATCACAGCCTGTTCAAACTGAGGTTGCGGCTTTCCCCGATAAAAGTTAGATAGAGTCCATGTTGCATTTCGCAACATGGATAGCTTTGATTGATCACTAAATTGAGCTAGTAATGGCAATAAAGCTCCACAACCAAGAACCAAATCACGACATTTTGGTGAGTCACCAGCCACGTTTCCCGGTGCCCCGGGCCGCTCGCTCCCAAACATCATCAATAGGAGAACTAAGAAGCCTCACAAATACTGGGACTGCACCATGATCTATCACAACCTTGGTATTGTCAGATGTTCCAGAAGCAATGTTTGTGAGGGTCCATGCTGCCTCAAACTGAAGCTGTGGATAATCATCTCTTGCAAGAAACTCCACAAACCTAGGAACAACTCCAGACTGTATTACTTCCTCAATCGGCGGATTTCGCTCTATTGAAAGAAGTTTACGGAACTGAGTTGTGAACTCCAGTTGCTGAGCACCATCATTCGACCAAACTCCAGACCCGTACAACCACACAATCCTATTTGGACTTATCACATAAACTATGCCAAACCCCACATGATTCTCCACCTTAACACGTTTCAACCAGCCCGTATCAACAACAATTCTACCCATGTTTTTAACAATTGTAATAGCTTTTAAATTTAATAATTCAAACTCCGAAGCTAGTATCAAATTCTTACCCGAAAGGGAAGTGTGATGGTGCTTGCTGATAGCACAATGTGGAGCTTGACTCAATGGGTCACCCGTGTCCATCTCATTCAGATTTCGAACTTCCTGCAGCGGTGACCATGGTTCATCGGAGACATTGGAAATTTGTTCGCAATCGAACATAAGGTCGACCAAAGCGACCTCGTATTGATGTCCAACGAATTCGAAATACCTTCTCTTGTTGGTTTCCCCTTGACAATTTGAGGATCTCTTCCAGACATTACATCGAACACCTCCTCTGCAGACTCCATTTCACCACTTCCTTGCACAAATGGATCAATTGCGTGACCAATCGGAGACTCAAACACCTCGGTAGGCTTCATTTCACGTACCTCCTGCTTTTCTTCAAGTGAAATAACAGATTCAGATTTAGGAACATAACTTACCTTTGAGTCACTAAGTCCACTTGATTGCCGCTGAAGTAGAGCAGGGCTTGATTCCTCCGGAATTACAGATCGACGTGTCTTCGATCTACTAAGAATATACTCACGGCATGCTTTATATAACTCGCTGTTGAAACGAGCAATTCCTCGCCCCATTTCCTCCATCATCGATTGTGAGTCCGCACCTAGTTGGCAGCCCGGAAGAGGCCATCGGAGCGTCGGCTCTGATACCATTGTAACAAACCGGCCGGAATTCGCCGGATTGTTAAAATTATTTTCGCCGGATCTGGGATGATAACTGGAGAAGGACAGGGGACATTCAATCATCGGATACATTAGCCTGTAATTGTAACAAAACTCAGATCTAAACAAAGGAATAAGGAGGAGCAATATTCAAGAGAGGAAGAGAGGGAGATCAGTTGAGAAAAGAGATTGAGAGTTTAGAGAGATTGAGATGAGAGATCGAGAGAAAAGAGAGAGTGCCGAGAGAAGAGAAGTTTGGCAATTTTCCTGTTATGTCATTCCTCAGCAAACTTGGCTTATATAGGAGCCATTTACATTACCTAAGTTTAAGCAACATAATAAGTAACTAAGGATACTTAGGGAATTAATTAAAGATAACACGTGGAATTGATCGATGGCGTCCACGCGCACGTCTCTTTTCCTTCAAGCCATCTTAGCCACTCGTTTCATCATCTTCGATCTTCAATTCCCGCCCTAAATCCGTCTGGGGCGTAACAATGTTTGATGATGAATCGATTTTGGGGATTTTAGGGTTTTTCTGATCGGCCGAGTGATTTGATTGGAAATTGAGATTCCCCCCCCCATTTCGCCTCTCCTTCTCTTGTTGCAATTCGAAGATGAAGATTTAGGGTTTTGCGTTAAATTCCCCAAATTCTTGCAGTCGGAGAAAATTAAGGGAATCCCGTCGTCTTGATCGGCGGAGAATGTCGTATCGGTGGAGGCGGAGAGCAAGCAATCGAAGGACTCAAACGACGCCGCATTCGTCGCCTCTGTTGCCGGCTTCATTTTCCGATGAACAACATTAAATTTATTCTCGTCGGAATCAAGATTAAGATTTTGAGGAGGATTAGTGGCATTCAATGCGGAAGGCCTACTGTAATCAATGAAAAGGCTCTGCACCCAGAGCCTTTTCGACCCAACGCCATGCCGCCGCGAAGGATCCGACAAGATAAAGTCGTGGAACAAGATGAGTATGCCCACTTTCAAGAGCGTTTGGGGCGAATTGTGGACGGATGTATGGAGAGGATGATTGAGCGGTTCACTCTACGGATGACGAACCTCCTCGATGGTCGGAAGAGAGGGCACCGACAAAACAGATTCGAGAGCTATTCAACGGGAGTAGCTATGGAGTCTGCCGGACATACTCCACTAAGCTGACAGCGAAGTCACATGAGGCTTCAAAAGGAAAATCGACTCGGCGAAGCTTGGATTACAGTCGATGCTCCCGAGTACGTCATGGAGTCTTCTGATCCACCAATCTACGATGAATCAGCGTTTGAGGAAGAAGGTGGGGATGATAAGGAGTATTCGCATCCACCAATTTATGATAAAGATGTGTTTGAGGAAGATGGGGTTGGAAAGGAGTATTCCTGCCCACCGATCTATGATGAGGATCCGTTCGAGGAAAAAGATTAGGCAACGGAAGAGTTCAAAGAAACTGATGCAGCGGAAGATTAAATAAAAACGAAGTAGATAAAAGGGATAGATGAGATACCAATCGAATCCGTTGATTTCCTCGGAATGCCGACGATGTACAAACATTCATCAAAACCCGTTGATTCGCGCACGAATACCGGAAGGCGCACCGTTGGTTTCTTCAATTCTTCCAAACTCTTTCTATTACAACCAAATAGACATATATATAGAAACTACTACAAAACCCTAAAGCCAAAGATACAAAAGCCCAAATATAAAAGCCCATTAACTAATTAATACAATGAAGCCCAATGGTAGAAGCCCACTATGTTATCTTCATCAACGCCCCAACCGCCGTTATGTCACACCCCGTTGTGGAAGGAAAGGGTACAAAAAAGGAATGATTGCTCCGAGTAATAAAATCGGCATCGGATAGGAATGTTTTCGGGCTACGGAGCGGGAAAGTGGGAAAGTGTGGATCTACTTCTTTAATTATTATGTTTTCCTTAATTATTATATTTTATATTTAAATATATTTATGGCAATATGTGTGGCCTATAAAAGGCATGTTTGCATAACGTTATGAAGACAATCAATCAAGAAATCAATTCTAAACTCTTCCTCTCTCTAACTCTCGCTCTCTTACAACTCAACTCCCTCTCTCTCCAATCTCTTATCCCTTTTTCTCTCATTTAATGTCTCTCTCCTTCTGAATCAATATTCTTAATCGTGTTCATCAAATATCAATCAATTATGTTTAACAATCCGAGGGATTCTCCCTGGGTTGTTACACGTTACCTCCTGCTCTTGAATTCCACTGCGGGAAAGTGTAGGAAACGGCGCCGTTTGTGTTATGCAGCATTACTAACCTCCCTTCCAGCTCATTACTCCAATCGTCCATTTGATTTCTTCAACTATTTTTGAAAATCAATCATGAAAAACAAAAATAATTATATGAAGAAAAAAAATCAAGAACAAAGGCCATAGCTATCAGTCTCAGCTGCAAGATTTTGTCCGAATCTCCAAAACCGAGACAAAAGCAGAAATTCATGTAACTGCTAAATAACTTACAAAGATGATAAATCTAAAAAACAGTAAATACACAACGAAGAAAAGGAAGGGGGGAAGTAATCGATTATAGTTAAACATTACACCATTTTTTGAAAGAGAGAAAAATTATCATTTCTTTACGTTCTTACATACATACCTTAAAATTCTCCAAAAACTAGCTACAAAAGGTCGAATGGAAGAGATGCTTTTATAGAAGGAATAGAAAGAGGGTTCTTAATTATTTTAATTTTTAATAAACAATCGAATGGTTATTAACCGTTGTCGAAGTGAGATACGACAACAGTTAATAACCGTTGTCTATGAGCGTCAATTTACGATAACAAGATCTTCCACAATAATAGATTTAGCTATTATAATGATTAATAACTTTTGTTTATGAGCATTTTTATAATAGTGCTTGAAAATGTATTATTTGATGAAGAATTTATAGACTAGGAATTGATATTATTATAATTTTCAATTAAAAAGAAAAATTAGATTTTTAAAAGAAGATGCAGATGGGTTTTTGAAAAGATAAGACTTTCTAGTTTGGTATAAGGTGGTAAAAAAGGCAATCTTTTTGAAGCTTACTTTCTAGTTGAAATTCAAAGAGCAGATTACTATATAGTATATAGTAATAAAATGGAGGGGGGAAAGCTCTGATCCTCCTTTTTGCTGCTGCTGCTTTACATGCGCTCTGTAAAGATTCAGACAACTGCAGTAAATATAAATTAAACTAATAGTAAAAGATTACTGCAAAGATTTCCACTAATCATAGTTTAATCATAGCCTTTTTTGTAGTAACATTGTTTTTAACTTTTTACCTTTAATATTTTCTATCCATTCTGATTTTCAGAGGTTCCCCCACATGCACCCCATCAATACAGCTCACTGAATGGGCTTCCACAACATTTTTAGCTTCTTCTTTGTCACCCTTTTAACATTTCTCTCCAATACAGTTAGAGAGTGTCAACTCTTATGCATGTTTTTCTTCACAATCATTTTTCTTTTATGTGCTTCAGTTTACATATAACAGTGTGAACCTTAAATAATGCTGCATCTGCCTACTTGATCAAATTATATAAAAAGTACAAAGAGATCATGTATGCTTTTAAAAAGTTGTATAATTAAGTATGGGGAATTTCATGAAATACCCAATGGTTCATAAGTAAAAGGCAAGTCCAGCTCGGTTGAGAGAGATTTGATTGGAAAGTAGAGAGGGACTTTCCATAGTAAAGTTCTGATATATAAGTCCAGCTCGAGTGGGACTTCAATCTGGATGAAAGTTTCCAGAGTTTCGAAAAAAACTCAATCACTGACGTACAAAATAACAAATCATTTTTTGAGGCCGACACATTTAAAAAGTAAGGATAAATAAGTAAAGTTGAATATTTTATATAGCAATTATAAGTATTAGATATTTTTACCTTTTATTTAAGGAAAAATCGGTAAACCTATATATCACACACATTTAAGTATTCCAACAATTGAAATAAATTATCTTAGGAAATTCTTGTTAGTATGATGAGATTTGACAGTGTGGCACCATCATCAATTAGCATTAGTTTTTTTGTTTGGAAAATGGTACAATTTCGGTGGTCATGATAAATTTAGTGAAGCTGCTTGACAATCAGGAGCTGACTTTTATTAAGATAATATATTTAAATATTATGATATCATTATTTCGGGTAACTAAATTCTTTATGTCATTTGATTTTATTTACGTTCCAGTTGACATAATCATGCATAAATTATTTCTAAATTTCCTTTATAATTTTCTCCGTCCCAAAATTCTTATTCACTTTGTTTTTATATAGTTTTTAAGGAGAGTTGTTAGTTATGTGTAGAGTGATGTAAAGTTGCGAGTCTCATAAACAAATTGTGTGTAATATTTTACTAAAAAATGAAAGTAAACAAGAATTTTGGGACAATCTAAAATGAAATAGTGAACAAAAACTTTGAGACGGGGAGAATATAATCTTACCATGACCGTGAATTTAGAACTATCCTTTCATATTCTTTTACCAAAAATCATTATGTCAGACTTAATTCGGGCCCAAATTAAGCCCGGCCCACTGTGCTCCAGTTATGCAGCCCCTTGAACTCAATGTCGAACACTTGTACTCTCTCCATTCCATTAATATTGTTATGTTTTCTTGATTAAATCGTTCCAATAATACTACTATTTTCCAAAAGAAAATAAGATAACACTATAAAATACAAAAAGTTATGGTCTAAAATCATTCACCCATTAAAGTCACGATTTTTAAACTCCGTACCACAATCTTATATGACAATTTTAATAGGACGGATGTAGTGATAAATGCTCTTGTTTTCAACCTTCGGTTTAAGCAACCGGTTCAGCTAGGCCGGTTTTCAGCTGCGGGGCCCACATGTCACGAATCAGACATGTCAAACGTGAAGGCAAAACTTCCATTCACAGGTGGCTCCCGGCCATTGGCGGGCAAGTCCAATCACACGTCCACTCCACGTGCCGAGGTCCACCTTGACGCCATAAGCCACTCCCACAAGTGGACTAGGTACCGAATTGACGGCCTTGAGCATCCCTTCCCGCTTGGTATACTTGATACCCAACTTCCTTGCCTCCGCGACCTCCAAAAAGTTGTTGGATGCTCCGGTGTCCACAAGTGCCCTCTACATTTGTCCACCGATGTTGGTCTTGGTGTAGAGACACATCTTTCTCTTAGATGCCTCTCCTTTTTCTTTGATGGCGCCGAGAATTTGGAGCGAGCCGACCTTCACCGCCGTCTCCTCGTCACTCCCGGACTCTTCCATCTTGTCATCCCCTCCCTCGAGTAAGGCGGATAACTTGTGCTTCGTCGAGCAATCTCGCACGACGTGCGGTCCATCTTAAAAGAAACACTTAAGAGCAGGTTTCTCTTTACCTTTGTCTCTATCGGTGTTCCTCCCCTTCTCGGTCTTGCGGTGCTTTGGAGGACTCTCATTGCCACGGTGGTCTCCTCCACCCTTCGCCTTGTCCTCTCGATCCTTTGGTGTCCTCGGGTCTCTGACCTTTTGAACTCGGTCAATGACTCGGCTATGGCGATTGCAGTAGCTAGGTCGGGCGCTCCTCGCCGTTGGATCTCCAACTTGACCTAGTTTTGCAACCCATCCTTGAAGGCAAACAAAGCTTCCTTCTCCGGATAATCTGGAATCTCCAGAAGCACTTCACAAAACTCTTTAACATAGTCGTCAATCGTACCTTTTTGGGATAGATGTCGCAACTTGGCTCTTGCCTCCTCCTCGTCATTCTCCGGATAGAATTGCCGTTTGATCTTCCTCTTGGACTCGTTCCATGTCTCGATGGTACAAGTCCCTCGCTCGATGTCGCCACACTGTCTCCTCCACCACACCATGGCGGTGCCCTCCAAGAAGAAAGCGGCACTATCGATCCGATGGACGTCCTCCTCCACGCCCAACACCTTGAAGTACCTCTCAAGGCACCACAAGAAGTTGTCCAGCTCCTTCGCGTTCTTTGAACCTTTATACGCCCTTGGCCTCGGAACATCGACCCGTCCGGAGCTAGCAACCACCGTCGGTTGGGCAACGCTCCCGCCTTGAGCCATTGGCGGAACTAGAGGGGGGTCGGGAGGGTCGACCGACCCCCCGGCCGACGGAACTTCGACTAAATAGGGTATATGATTCGTATTGCTTATATATAATTTTAGTGAAAAATATAGTAAATTATTTGTTTGTAGTGCAGTTGGTTAATGATTTTATCTCTATTAAGAGAGGTCTTATGTTCGAAACCCAATGCACTCATTTGATTTTTATTTTTAGACTTCTAAATTATTTCTTTTCTAGTTTTCTTTAGTTTTATTACAAGTATAATTAATTCAATATATATGCATCTCTCTCACATGTTATAAATATTTCTCTCTCTCTTTTTTCTGCTAGTTACATAAATATCTTTGTCATCATAATTAATACAAGAAATAATATATATTATATCTTTCACATCGTGTTTGTGTTCGAACCATTAAAAACTATATTTAGCAACTCTCGATTTTTTCTCTGCCTTCGGCTATCGTTGTTCCTCTTTTTCGACCCCCAAACTTCATAGCTCTAGTTCCGCCACTGCCTTGAGCAATTAGCCGCTTGCAAAGGATCAACTCGTCCTTCACATCCCTCAACTCCGCTCGAGTTGTCTCTAAGTTGGTCCCCAACGAAGCGAGCCTAGCCTCGTACATGCCCTCCAACGCCCCGATAAGATCCATCAGCTTGGTCAATACCTCGTTCAAGGCACCTTGCATCTCTCCACGGAGCTCGTCCCTTCCTTGGTCGAGATCCTCGATGCGCTGGTCCATTTCATAGAACTTGTCTTGTCCCTCGCCAACCGTTAGTTCGACCCTCACGAGCCTAGTGTTGAGATCCGCCATCTGGTCCCGAGAACTTGCCCTCTTGGCCTTAGCTTGCTTCGCAACCTCCACGTTCTCCACATTCACAACTTCACTGGTACCCGCCATTTCTCTCGTGTGCTCAGACCGTACTCCCCTCTGGAGCTCTGGTACCAACTGTCACGTGCGCGGAATTTCTCGAGCGGCACTAGCAACTTTGACATCGCCTGGAAGCTTGCTAGTCAGCCTACCCTCGAACAAACACACTTAGAGAAAGAAAGTAGAGAGAGAAACTCTTGGAGAATGCTTTGTATTACTTGAATACTTGGATGATTTACAAATGAATGGAGTTAGGGTATTTACAGCCCCTCTCCTACAATGAACGACTTAGATCAATTCGATCTAAGGGCTCCTATCAATCCGTGATCAATCATCTAATCAATCACCTACCATATATATACAAATCATATCAATCACATTAATTACCTAGATCTTTCCATATTGATCTAGAATTTAAAATATTCTAGAACTATTCTAGAATCCTCCAAAGGAAAAAACTTAGAAACTTTGTAGATGATTTTAGCCGCTTCACTTGGATCTATCCTATGACACTGAAATCAGAAACTAAAGAGATTGTCCAAAAGTTTATAGCCTTTATTGAAAGACAGTTCCAAACCAAGGTTCAAAAGTTTCAAAGTGATTAGGGAGGAGAATATAGAAGCCTACAACCAGTCTTTGAGAGTCTAGGAATCCATTTCCAACATCCTTGCCCACACACTCATCCACAAAATGGTCGTGCAGAAAGAAAACATAGACATATACTAGAACTTAGCTTAACCTTACTTGCAACTGCCTCTCTCCTATATTCGTTTTGGTGGGATGCTTTTACCACATCTGTATACCTTATAAATCGTCTCCCAACACCCACATTAAACCAACAATCTCCATTTCAGATCCTATTTCACGCAAAACCAGACTATCAGTTCTTGAAAACTTTTGGCTGCTCTTGCTATCCTTACTTAAGACCATATAACTCTAACAAGCTTCAATTTAGGTCATCCCAATATATATTTCTTGGCTATAGTCCAATACATAAAGGTTATAGGTGCTATCATCCATCAGGAAAAATCTTTATTACTAGAACAGTAATATTCAATGAAACAGTTTTCCCATATTCTAAACTGTCAAGTCCAGGTCCAGATCCTAATCTAGAAACAGAACACTCTTCTATTCCAGATCTTATACCAACTCAAACACAACTAGTACCATTATTAACTTTCTCATCCTCTACACCCTCAAATCCTACTATAACAAACACTATACAGAACCAAGTTTCAGAAACTCAAATACAACCAAAAACTGCCCCTATTAAAAATAAACATTCTATGTGTACTAGAGCCAAAAGAGGAATATATAAACCTAAAGCCTACTCAGCAACAGAGGCTAAACCTACTGAGCCTCTAACAGATAAAGAAGCTTTAGAACATCCGCTATGGCAACAAGCATGGAAGATGAATACTCTGCTTTACTTAGAAATAATACTTGGGAACTAATTCCAGCAATCGCTGACATGAACCTAATACAAAGTAAGTGGGTATACAAGGTTAAAACAAAAGCAGACGGAACACTAGAATGTTGCAAGGTTAGATTAGTAGCAAAAGGTTTTAAACAACAAGCAGGTGTAGATTTTCAAGAAACCTTTAGTCCAGTAGTTAAACCGTCTCTGTGAGGATGCTTTTCTCATTAGCTGTATCAAATGGTTGGCCTATACAACACATAGATATAAACAATGCCTTTTTAAATGGGGTATTAGATAAGCCAGTCTTTATGCAACAACCCGTAGGATTTATAGATCCAAATAAGCCACAACATGTATGTAAGCTAAAAAGATCCTTATATGGCTTAAGACAAGCCCCTAGAGCTTGGTATGAAAGACTTAGAAATTATTTGATAACAAAAGGTTTTAAGAAATCAACATCAGATCACTCACTGTTTCACACAAAAATCAAAGGGAAACTATTATTGGTTCTTGTATATGTAGATGACATTCTAATAACAGGGGATGAGACTACGATGGTGAACAACTTCATCAAACAACTAGCTACATAATTTGCTTTAAAAACATTGGGAGAAGTCAGTTACTTTCTGGGAATTCAAGTACTCAGAAATTCAAACTACACTCTGCTACACCAAGGAAAGTATATCAGAGAATTATTAGCCAAGGCTAATCTGGTGGACAGCAAGCCTCTATCATCTCCTTATGATGCAGGACAGAAACTATCCAAAAATGATAGTAATCCATTCTCAAATCCAACACTCTATCGCAGTATGGTTGGAGGACTACAATACCTTACACTCACTAGACCAGATATAGCATACATGGTAAACAAGCTTTCTCAGTTTATGCAAGCTCCAACTGAGCTCCAATGGCGTGCCTGCAAAAGACTGTTGAGATACCTGAAAGGAAC
Organism: Lavandula angustifolia; assembly: GCA_028984105.1. Classification (NCBI taxonomy): domain Eukaryota; kingdom Viridiplantae; phylum Streptophyta; class Magnoliopsida; order Lamiales; family Lamiaceae; genus Lavandula; species Lavandula angustifolia. The sequence goes on along the minus strand of CM054826.1, from coordinate 6,868,810 downwards.
AGTTACTAGGCCTAAAGTTCACTCCAGCCACAACGAATATATTATCTGGATTCACACTCAGATTGGGCCTCATGCTTGGATGATCGAAGGTCAACCGGTGGATATTGTGTATACCTTGGACATAATTTACTGTCTTGGAGCTCAAGGAAACAGAGAGTAGTTGCTCGAAGCAGTTCAGAGTCAGAGTACCGCGCACTCGCGGATATTGCGGTTGAAATGATATGGATCAAGTCGCTACTAACGGAGCAAGGAATTCAGACACCTACTACTTCAGTAATCTGGTGTGATAATCAGAGTGCAGCATCAATGGCTGCAAACCCAGTTCAACATGTGCGCACTAAACATATCGAGATCGACACACATTTCATACGGGATAAAAGTGTTAGCAAAAGAGCTGGAGGTTAGGTACACTTCCTCTCAAGATCAAGTCGCGGATATCCTTACGAAAGCTATGCCGATATGTCGATTTGAAGAACTAGTGAAGAAACTACCATTAAAGGAAATACAAGGATGAAGATTATTGGGTGTATATTAGAATCAGAAATAGTTTGTATGATGAGTCAGCAAGAAGTATGATGAGTCAGCATTAACTTAGCTTAGTCAGCAAATCAGTTAGCCGAGTCAGCAAGGTAGTTAGCAGTCAGTTAGATGGTTAAGCTGTTAAGATTACTGTTAAGCACTGTTAGGCAGTTAGAAAGTTAAGTTAGCAGTTAGTTATAACAGCTGCTAATCCGCTGCGAAAATCATGTATAAATAACCCTTCATCAAATGAATAAAATCACTCTTTGTTTTACAACTATCTTCTAGTAAAATCCGACCCACTTGACTCAACGCTCCGCAACATGCCCGTTAGCCCCACTCGAACATGCGGCTCGTGACATTAAGACCAGATGTGGATCTAGAATTCGTAATTAAGGAGGGAGGGAACGAGTTCTATAATTTAGAAACACAAATCCAAAATATCTGAAAATGAGACAAAAGTATACTATTTCAGGACGGGGCAATCGCACATTTCAGTCCGCAAAAGTGCGAAAGTTTCAACAATATAAAAAAAAAATTTATACATAATACTTTAGTGAGGTACAGAATTTTGGAATGTGAATCTACATTTTCGGAATATGAAGGTGAAATCTGCAATATTGAGAATCGAATAATAGAATTAGATATACAATTATGCGTCCCTAAATCCGCTAGTTGATGTTTGTGTTGCTTTTTTGGGACCATATCACTAATTATTGGTGGGGATCTTTTGGCCTGATTTTGAAGGATTACTACATGATGTCAAGTGTGTTAAGGAGGGTCATGCAAGCAATTAATGTAATGAGATTTGATTGAGTCAAACACACATGATACCACTGGTCATTCAAAATTGGGCCAGAAAATCACTAACGATTACGAATTTGTGATCAAGTAATATGCTCAAGCTCAAGATAGTTTGGGCTCTATTTATTTGAATCCAAATTCATTATGAGGGATCGATCGTATTTCTAGCCTTTTTTAGGAGCGTCGAATGGTCTGGGCCGAGCCGGATGAAATTTCGTGCGAGAGCTGACTTGGTCGGCCCGTTTACTCATGGGCCTTATCCCAAAATGGTAATAGCTATTTGGGCCGGACAAAACTAAAATCTTGAATTGAGCCGGCCCACCGAACTAAACTTTCATCTCATCCTGCCGCCGGTGGATAGACAAGACTACTAGCCATAGCCGTTAGAATCTCTAAGTTATGGCGGCGGCGGCGGTTCCCTCCGGCGGCCTTTTGCTTCGTCCACTGCCATGGCTGTGGTCCCTCCGAGGAAAAGCTCGGTCGCTCTCAGTAATGGCGGCATCTTCACGAATCGACCACGCTGAAGAGCTGTGTACTACAGCCGAAACGATTGAACCTCCTACGAGCACAAGCGCGGAGAAGAAACCGGCGCCGTATTATCCGAAGAAAGGCCAGACGGTGGAGCTCGTGTGCGAGAGCCTAGCTTTCAAAGGCAAGGGCTTGTGCAAGGTCGAGGGCACCGGTTTCATCGTCATGTGCGACCGCGCCTTGCCCGGAGAGCGATTCATCGGACGCGTGACGCGGAAGAAGAACAATTACGCCGAGGTTTGTTGCTAATTAAATTTTATTTTATCATTTCATCGTCAATTCAATTGGTGTGGATTTAAGTTAGTGTTGATGGTGTATCAAGATCAGAAGAAGTTTTTATCATTTTTATCGTTAATTCAATTGATGTGGATTTAATTTTGAGTTTTTGTCCTCATGATTGGGGGTTTGCTGGATTAGTGTTGTTGGTAGTGTATCTAATCAGAAGATATTAATTCAAATGTTTGCCAATTGTGTTTAATTCTTAATGGAATGAGTAAATCTCAAATTAGGTTAAGTGGCTTGTGATTATTGCTGTGCCTTATTGATTGTATTGGGAGCAGGTGAAGAAAGTGAAGTCTATAAGTCCACATTGGGATATGGTCGAAGCTCCATGTGAGCATGCGTCACATTGTGGAGGTTGTAAAACACAGGACTTGTTATATGAAGCTCAGGTTAGGGCGAAGGAGCAGCAGGTGCATGAACTGATTGTTCATGTGGGGAAGTTTTCGAATAAAGAATTGGGGGACAAGGGCATCATGAAGCCGATTGTTCCTTGTGATATCCAGTTCCATTATAGAAACAAGGTCAGTGTGGATGGTACTCCTAACAATTTGTTATATTTAAGACTAGCAGGAATAAGATGCACAAATAGTGGAGCAAGAGTTGGGGGAAAACGAGAAAACTTATTATGTGTCTGCTTGATTTATGTGGTTATGTAGATGGAGTTCTCCTTTGGGGCCAAAAGGTGGGTTCCTGCAGAATTGTTGCATCAAGAATCTCTAGAAGAGGAGGAGTATGCTTTGGGATTGCATGCTCCTGGATTTTTCGACAAGGTTCTCAATGTGAATAAATGTTTGTTACAGAGTGATGCAGGAAACAAGGTATCTTTGTCATGTTGATAACACTGGTCGTATTTTACTATCTATTTAAATGGGATGCTGGATGAGATCAGATGTTTCAATTCATTTGAAGATGATCCTAAAATTTCCAAAAATAAGCAATCATTCCATACTTTTCTGAGAAACGCCTTAGTTAGTTATTCAAGATTAATTTGGTTAGCTAGCCTACAAGAATGACAATTTCGTCTTCTTAATGTATTCTTGTTGTTCCTAGTTGAAAACTCTCTCTGATTTATAGGTCCTTGCAGCTATTCAAGATATGTGGAGAAACCCCGAATTGGGTCTTTCTCCTTATAACGTGCACTCGCATCGTGGATTTCTGAAGCATTTAATGCTCAGAACTGGCAGGTAGTCACTTTGGTTGATTTATTCCTGGTTTTAAGATGGTTTTTCACTTCTTTTACTCATTAGAAAACTTCAACGTGAAAACATTTTGTAATGTCAACTACATTCTAAATCTCGGAATCTTGTTACAGTAGATAAGTAATTTCACACGTTATGAACAACACGGATAGGATCTTTCCCCTTCCAGTCTCCATCTATTTTTAACTGGCCATTGGCATCTAAAGTCTATCTGGCTATACTGTTGCAGCAATGTTGACTCTGGCCAGCCTGAGCTTATGGTTAATTTCGTGACTTCCTCTTACAACCCAGAACTGCTGAAGCCCCTTGTAGACAAAATCTCCCCCTTTCCTGATGTGGTGAGTTGTTGAATAGTTCTTCTAATGTCCATTTTTTACTTCGATTTTCAGTGAGTTGCAAAGATTGTGTTCTTGCCAAACTGAGATAGACTAAGTGCCACATTAGATTTGATATTCTTGTGTATATGGTGTTAAACTTGTTATTATTATAGGTAAGCATCATGAACAATGTAAATACCTCCGTGGGCAACACTTCCGTGGGAGAGCAGGAGTATACACTCTTTGGTAAACCGACAATTATGGAGACCCTTAGAGGTTTAAAGTTTCAAATTTCTGCCAACTCCTTCTTCCAGACAAACACACACCAGGTATGCAACAAAAAGATTTCTGTAGTTTTTATGGCACTCTAATCCGAATAGGGCTTATTTTGTGGCTAACTTTCAGGCTGAGATTCTGTATAAACTGATAGAGGAGTGCTCTTTTTTGAAAGGGGATGGATCAGAAATAGTTTTAGATCTTTTCTGTGGGACAGGAACGATTGGCCTAACACTTGCCAAAAAGTAATCTTCTTCAGCCTCCTCTTTCATCATCTTATCTTGCTAATTCTGGTTGTCCTAAACTTTTTTTGGCATCTCAAGGGCGAAACACGTGTATGGGTTCGAGATAGTTGAACAAGCTGTAGCAGATGCACGTCGTAATGCAAACCTTAATGGAATATGCAATGCCACATTTGTTCAAGGGGATCTTAACAAAATTGGGGAGAATTTTGGTGAATATTTTCCAAAGCCAGATCTTGTCATCACAGGTTACTTTCTTGCTCAATTAATCAGACTTTTATTATGATTACTCATGTCAGTATGTCTAATGATGCAGATCCTAATAGGCCTGGGATGCACATGAAACTGATCAAATTCTTGCTCAAATTAAAGGCGGCCCGGATAGTCTACGTGTCGTGTAATCCTGCTACGTGTGCTCGTGATCTTGATTACCTCTGTCATGGAGTGGTAAGTAGCATCCTTTGCTTATAAACAGCACTAAGAATCTCATTCTAAATTCCTAATCATGATTGTGTAATGCAGCCAGAGCAGAATGTTGAAGGATGCTATAAACTGAAAAGCATCCAACCAGTTGATATGTTTCCACACACTCCTCACAGTGAATGTGTTTGCCTCTTGGAGTTGCAATGATTCTACCATGGATTCATCTTTTATCCTTGTTTCAGACAGATTCTTGATCTGGTCAGCCATTAAAGACACCTTAAAGCCCAGTTTGAATGCAGAATTTTTGAGCATATTCAGCATCATGATTCAGAAGTTTTAATTTTTTTTTCGCTGTTCATTTGTTTGATAGTATATAATGAAACTGTATGTTTATGTTTAGAATACGTGGCTAACTTTTTTTGTTAACTTTCTTCAAGAAATTATTTCACTTTCTTGATTGTCATTTCTATTATTTTCCATATTTAAATTAATTGTAATTCAAATTTAAATTATTACTCCAAGTATAATAGATTCATAATTAAGTAACTAACTCCACAATCTATGTAGCAGAAAAGCATAAAAATTCATGGAAAAACAACCCAGAAATCTGAGTTTATACCAACAAGTACAACCAAGAAACAAGGGTGACAATTGTACAGAAACCTAATATAATAATATTTACAAAATGTCTACACCAGAGAATCTGGTAAATTCATGGAAAATAACCTAAGAATCATACCGAGAATTATGGCAGCTCAAATTCCAATTCTCCTTCACAACTTCTACACACAAATCCACTTCCCATTGTTCCAATCCTGGTGAACTCGGAGCCGATCTATGAAGTAAGCATTCTGATCGCCACTAGTAGCGAAAAACACCAAATAATTATCACCACTCCGGTCGGTGATCCTCCCGAACCACCATCCATCATTGTCGTATGCATCGACCACGTCGCCGACTCGGAAAGCCTTCGCGAAGATCGGCGGAGGCCGAGGCCGGACCTCCGCGGAGGAGACAACCTCCCGCAGCGGCGCCGTGAAGTCGTCGCTAACGAGAGTACTGTACTGTGCAATGTAGCCGTGCTTGGAGAGATCGGCGACGATAGTCGCCTCGTAATAGGAGCCGACGAAGCCTTCCTGCTTGCTCGCCACCTCCACCGAGTCGCCGCGGCGGAACCTCGCCGGCTGAAGCGGCATCGGAACCGAGGTTTTAGGGTTTTGTTGAGTGGATTTGATTCTCCAGCGAGAGCTGACATGGATTTTTTTTCATTTTTATATTTGGGAACAGAATAGGTGAAACTCTCCGCCGTTTGATGGATGAATCTTGGCCGTTGGATTCGATCTGATTAACTCCCGCAATTAGTAGACATTCTTATTGTGATACAACTGTTTTACATATATTGTTACTTGTGTTTGTTTTATGTGCTGACTTTTGAAATTGGCATAAATTTGAAAAAATAGAAAGATTTTCTATAAAAGTGGAATTTTAACTTATAAGTAAAACCAAAGATGCTGTAATAATTTAATATACGAATATGGCTTCCGTTCTTTTTGGTCATTTAATGCGATCATGTTCGATTTTGTCTTATAACTATATAAAGCGTCCGATTTTGGTTCTATACCTTTAAAAAATGACTGATTTTGGTTCTCTGCCGAAAATTCTCGAAGGATAAAAGTCGAATAAGACCATATTAGATGATAAAAAACGAACAAAAATCAAATTAAAAGACAAAAAATGATATTTTCTCTTCCAAACGGGGTCCCCGCACTTTTGTGTAATGTCACTTTTCTCCCTAATATTTAGCTTAAAAAAAATTTTAGTCCTTCAATTCGCCCCTCCAAAATTTTCTAATTTACATTTGTGACTTAGCTCTAGAAAAATCTTCTACACGTATTATTCTGATTTGTAATCTTCCCTAATAATTATATTTTTTTGACTGTATTTATGCCTTATAATTATAAATGTTATATATTTTAATTTTTAATTTATCCAAATAAATAATGATAGAAAACAAACCAAGTAACGGAATAGCACTGATAGCATTTTTTATTTTCTTACTTTCCCTAAAGTTCTCCTAAATCAAAGAAAAATTTCAATCCACCACATAAATCTTCCATTATTCTTCTTATACTTGTTGTTATACTATCTATTTTTTTTTAAAAAAATGGGGGACAGACCCCGATAAATTTCACCCCGGCTACAAATCCTGACTCCGCCCATGCTTCCAACAATTTGTATCATACCAAAATAATCTACCAATTTCCATTCGAGAAGCCACATTTTCTTTTACGCAAACTTTGTGCCGACCAATTTTTCTCGCCTGAATAAAATAATGGACCATTTCTTATCCGTCTTATGTGGTTTTCTAAAAATATTAGATGGTCAATTCGAGAAAACGAATTTTGGTCATTAGCCTTATTTTAAAAATTGGGCAAAAAGCCACGTTTTTTTAAGTGTCATATCGATGACCACTTTGCCCAACTAATTTTTGTCCCATAATTCAAATAATGGACTTTGTGTCGTTATTAATCATAATTTGCATGTATCAATTGGGCATTGTATGATTGCGATTAAGTCGACGAATGAAGTTAAATATGCTGAACACAAGCTGCTATTACAAAGTAAACGGTAAGTCGGAACAAGAAACAAACAAAATGTTGAAAAGAAAACTTTATCGAGTCGAGGAAGACCTCTATCCGCAAGACGAAAAACGCACCGGTAGTGCTCTCGGTTTTAGCGTATCGCCCCCAAAGATGAAACGACGAACGTCTCGAGGATTGCAGCACCGCAAGATCTTCGAACTCCGGCGAACTGGACTTTCCGGCGAGAACAGGAGCTGGACAACTAGAGCTATGATGAGTATGCAAGAGAATGCAGATGCAGATGTTTTCAGGTGTGTGTTGAAAATTTGGTTTTGACTAATTAATATTTTAGTCTAACCATGATTAAATTGTTGTGACCACGTTCGCATTCTCAAAATCAAATTTTGGTGAGTGAGAAATGTGCGTTTTAAGTTGGTCACGTATGGGGGCATTTTCGTAATTGGAAGCAAGTACTGCCAGACTGCCTGGCCCATTACTTGGATCGTGTCTGAGCAAGTAGACTCGTGTGACTGTTGAGCTGCCTGCGAGTTGTTGGCACTTCAAAGGTTTTGATGACCTAGAAGCATCCAATGGAGAACTTGAAAGGTCTCAAGTGATGGCTCTTAATGAGCAAGTAGTTGAGTGGATCTTTAATACCTTTAATCCATTGACATGGTGGATTTTGCTTATATATATAGATGCATCTTACAAGCATTTCATACAACAACACAACACATACACAACATAACATACACTACACACAAGCATCTATAGTTTAGTTCTGTGTCTGCCCAGTTCGTGCCTTGGTTAAGTTCGCCGGAGCTTTTCCAGTTTGCGGTGCTGCTACCGGGAAGGAGGAAAGTCGTTTTATCTTTGGGGACAGATTGTCAATCCGTGAACAGTAGTCGGGGCAATACTGTCTTGCGGAAAGAGAAAACTCGACTCGACTTTTGTTTGTCTAGTTTGTCGTTTCATACCCAGGAGAATCATCAACCTGGACGTTCTGCCCAGAATACCAGAAAGTTGTCTGCCCTATTGGATACGAAATCGGTTGTAATCTAGTATCTCAATTTCTATTTCATTTTTAATTACTTGTTACTATTTTGTACGCATTTCCAAGGTTCGGCTATATTTTAACCAATAGTCGCAAGACAGTATTTGACCTACTAAAGCTTCGGAAATGACGTCCAACATTGGTTCAACCTCCAACAACCAATCTGGTGGGGCAAGGGTCTTACCGGGTTCTGCCCAAGCTGAAAAACCATTCAAGTTTGTTGGTCTCGACTTCAGGACTTGGCAATTGAATATGATGTTCTACCTTACTACTCTTGGCCTGGCGAAATATGTCAAAGAGCAGGCTCCAGTCATTGCTGCTGGTGAGAAGGATGAGAACAAGAAGAATGTATATGAACAATGGCGTCATGAAGATTTCTTGTGCAATAACTATATCTTGAACAGTCTGGAAGATGCCCTGTATTCTGTCTACGCAGATACCAACAACTCTAATGATCTGTGGGAACTTCTTGAAAAGAAGTACAAAACTGAAGACGATGGAACAAAGAAATTTGTTGTGGCCAGGTATCTGGCTTACCAGATGCAAGATGGTCGTTCTGTCATGGAACAAGTGCAAGAGTTTCAACTCGTTGTGCACTCTGTTCATGCAGAAGGGATGAATATTCCCGATGCCTTCACTGTTGCGTCAGTGATTGAGAAGTTGCCTCCTTCGTGGAAGGACTTCAAGAGTTACCTGAAGCATAAGCATAAGGAAATGACTCTTGAGGATCTGATTGTCAAACTTAGGATTGAGGAAGACAACAGGAAAACCGATCCAAGACAGAGGGTCTCGATCGATGAAAAGGCTAATTTGCTGGAACGTAGTGGTCCAAGCAAGAGAAAGCGCCCCGCCGGCCGCCGCAAACGCAAGAAGGCCGCGCAAGAAAAGTTTAATGGGCTATGCTACAACTGTGGCAAGCGTGGCCACATGGCAAGCCAATGCAGAAAGCCCAAGAAGAAGAAAGCTCCCCAACATGCCCATGTTGCTGAACATGATGAGTTGAATGATGATGATCTGGCATGTGTTGTGTCAGAAATAAATCATGTTGAAACCCCTAAGGAGTGGTTCGTGGACACAGGTGCTACTTGTCACGTCTGCCTGGACAAGGGTGCGTTCTCTGTCTACAATGTTGTTGAAGGTAGAAAGTTGCATATGGGCAATAAGGCTTCATCTGAAGTGGCTTGAATCGGAACTGTGGTTCTGAAGTTATCCTGTGGGAAGGAACTAACGCTGAAGGATGTGCTGCATGTCCCAGACATCCGCAAGAACTTAGTCTCGGGCTATCTTCTTGTAAAGAATGGTTTTAAGCTTGTCTTTGAGTCTGATAAGTTTATACTTACCAAGTCTGGAAAGTTCCTAGGCAGAGGTTATGTTGCTGATGGACTTTTCAAAATGAATGTAATGGCTATGCGCCGAGCACATATGAATAAGAATGTTTCTACTTCTTCTTATTTGGTTGAGTGCTCTGATCTATGGCATGTTAGATTGGGACACGTTAATCTAAATGATATAAAACGATTAGTAAAGTTGGATTTACTAAAGTTGAAAGAGGTAGACATACGTAAGAAGTGTGAAATCTGTGTTGAGGCCAAACTGGCCAAGTTGCCATTTCACTCTGTTGAAAGAAGGACAGAACCTCTAGAGTTGATCCACACAGATGTGTGTGATCTTTATCGATGACTGCACAAAGTACTGTTATCTTTATATCTTAAGGAGTAAAAACGAAGCTATTGAAGCGTTTAAGAACTTCAAAGCTGAGGCTGAAAATCAGCTAAGTACCCGAATTAAAGCAATTCGAAGTCATCGAGGTGGTGAATATGTAGCGTCGTTTGAGGAGCTATGTGCCCAGGTGGCCATAATACATCAAACGACGGCTCCATACTCGCCTCAATCAAACGGTATTGCTGAACGCAAGAACCGTACTCTGAAAGAGATGATGAACGCTATGTTGATAAGTTCAGGTCTGCCCCAGAACATGTGGGGGGAAGCTGTCTTGACAGCTAACTATATTCTGAACAAAATTCCACTTAAGGGTAAGGATGTGACCCCTTACGAATTGTGGAAAGGACGTAAACCGTCATATAAATACCTCAAAGTGTGGGGGTGTCTGGCCAAGGTTGAAGTGCCTTGTCCAAGACAAGTTAAGATCGGTCCCAGAATGATTGACTGTATCTTTATAGGATATGCACTTAATAGTAGTGCTTATCGTTTCCTAATTCATAAGTCGGAGATACCCGTGTAAATGTAGGAACAACGATAGAGTCAAGGAAAGCAATTTTCTTTGAAAATGTTTATCCATGCAAGAACCCAGTTAGGGAAGAAGGAAGTTCTGGGAAGAGAACTCATGATGATGCTACTAGTTCTCATCGGGCAGATGATGTTGAACTAAGACGTAGCAAGAGAGCCAGAATGGCTAAGACGTTTGGGCCAAATTTTATCACCTATATGTTAGATGATGAACCAAAGTCTATAGTAGAAGCTCTGTCCAGCCCATACGTTGCGTTTTGGAAGGAAGCTATCAATAGTGAGATTGACTCCATCATGCAGAATCATACATAGGAGTTAACTGATCTCCCAAAAGGTTGTAAGCCCTTAGGATGCAAGTGGATCCTTAAAAGAAAGTTCAAAGCTGATGGTACTATTGATTAGCACAAAGCTCATCTAGTAGCCAAGGGCTTTAGGCAAAGAGAGGAAGATGACTTCTTCGATACCTACTCACCTGTGACTAGGATGACGTCTATTCGAGTGCTTCTCTCAATTGTTGCGCTGCACAATCTTGAGATCCATCAAATGGATGTGAAGACTGTCTTCCTAAATGGTGAGCTAGAGGAAGAGATTTATATGGACCAACCCGAAGGGTTTGTGGCACCTGGGCAGGAGAGCAAGGTGTGAAGACTGGTTCGGTCGTATGGTCTAAAGCAAGCGCCAAAGCAATGACATGTGAAGTTTGATAACACGGTGTTATCAAATGGTTTCAAAATCAATGAGTGTGACAAGTGCGTTTACGTTAAAGGCACTGTTGATGCGTTTGTCATAGTGTGCCTTTATGTAGATGATATGCTGATAATGGGCAGTAGTCGTCAACTCATTGTTGATACAAAACGTATGTTGAAGAGAAACTTCGATATGAAAGATATAGGTTTAGCTGATGTGATTCTTGGAATCAAAGTTGTGCAGAAGGCTGATGGAATTGTCTTGACACAATCTCATTACATTGAGAAGGTGCTCAAGAAGTTCAATGCCTATGATAAGATACCAGCTAAAACGCCATTAGAACTCAACGTGCATCTGTGCAGGCACAGAGATGAACCTGTTGCACAAGAGGAGTATGCAAAGATCATTGGATGCTTGATGTACATCAGTAACTGTACGCATCCTGATCTTGCCTGCCCAGTTAACAAGTTGAGCAGGTACACGAGCAATCCAAGCAGAGAACATTGGACTGCTCTAGTACGAGTGTTGAGATATTTAAAGTATACTCTCAACTTGGGGCTGAGATACACTAGATATCCACCTGTGCTGGAAGGGTACATTGATGCGAACTGGATATCGAATACGAAAGACTCATTCTCAACTAGTGGTTATGTTTTCACTATTGGGGGTGGAGCAGTGTCGTGGAAGTCCACGAAACAAACGTGTATAGCCCGGTCCACCATGGAATCTGAGCTTATAGCTCTGGACAAAGTTGGTGAAGAAGCAGAGTGGCTTCGTCACTTTCTTGAAGATATTCCATGTTGGCGTAAGCCGGTTTACCTCGTCATGATTAATCATGACAGCCAAGCTACTATTGGTAGGGCACTGAATGACATGTATAATGGTAAGTCGAGACACATACGTCGTCGACATAATACCATAAGACATTTGATCTCAAGTGGTATTATCTCTGTTTGTTATGTCAAGTCAGAGGATAATCTAGCGGATCCGCTAACCAAAGGGTTAAATAGAGATCGAATGAATAAGTTGCTAGAGGGAATGGGATTAAAAATCCATAACTAGAACAATTATAGTGATAACCCAACCATGATGATTGGAGATCCCAGAAACTTGGTTCAATGGGACAACTAAGCTATAAGAGTTCGCAGAGCAACACTTGGAAGATTATATCTTCACCCATTCCTTTGGAAAGCAAGTTAAGTGTTGAAACCTGTCAATGTGGTGAGGTTAAATCTTATGACTTTTAATGATTCCTGGGCAGATAAGTATGACAGGATACTTGGAAAGGAATCACCTATATATGTGAGAAGTGTGGCCGCCTCACAAAGGGCACTTATGAATCCAAAGATGTGTCCAAGGCCAAAATGGATACAAACGTGAGAACGAACAAGGTTGAGATAGTATTGTATTGATACTATTGTCTTGGTGCACACTAAGAGGAATAGTTCAAGGCATCATGTCCACTAGTCCGCCGGCGTACCCGATAGTTTTGACAAGGGAAGGTTCAAAGCCAAAAGCTACCTATCCTCCTGCAATGCTATTTCTTTCGATCTAGGCATTTAGTCTGCATATATGCATGCACAATTTCCACTCATGTGGGGACTGTTGGAAATTTTGTTTTGACTAATTAATATTTTAGTATAACCATTATTAAATTGTTGTGACCACGTTCGTATTCTCAAAACCGAATTTCGATGAGTGAGAAATGTGCGTTTTAAGTTGGTCACGTATGGGGGCATTTTCGTAATTGGATGCAAGTACTGCCAGACTGGCTGACCCATTACTTAGATCGTGTCTGGGCAAGTAGACTCGTGTGACTGTTGAGCTGCCTGCGAGTTGTTGGCACTTCAAAGGTCTTGATGATCTAGAAGCATCCAATGGAGAACTTGAAAGGTCTCAAGTGATGGCTCTTAATGAGCAAGTAGTGGAGTGGATCTTTAATGCCTTTAATCCATTGACATGGTGAATTTTGCTTATATATATAGATGCATCTTACAAGCATTTCATACAACAACACAACATATACACATCATAACATACACTACACACAAGCATCTATAGTCTAGTTCTGTGTCTGCCAAGTTCGTGCCTTGGTTCAGTTCGCCGGAGCCTTTTCAGTTTGCGGTGCTGCTACCGGGAAGGAGGAAAGTCGTTTTATCTTTGGGGACAGATTGTCAATCCGTGAGCACTAGCCGGGGCAATACTGTCTTGCGGAAAGAGGAAACTCGACTCGACTTTTGTTTGTCCAGTTTGTCATTTCATACCCAGGAGAATCATCAACCCGGACGTTCTGCCCAGAATACCAGAAAGTTGTCTGCCCTATTGGATACGAAATCGGTTGTAATCTAGTATCTCAATTTCTATTTCATTTTCAATTATTTGTTACTATTTTGTACGCATTTCCAAGGTTCGACTATATTTTAACCAACAGTGTGTTCAAATGGAATGAAAACCTGCCTATTTATAGGCTGCTTCCCCCCAGGTGAAAGATTGTTGTGCCAATTAAGGCAGGTGAACGTGGGTATGGAAAGTGGAGTGGTGAAGATCACTTGAATAGTCTCATTCCAAAGACTTCCAAAATTAAGCTTGGGTGTAGCAGGGTGCACTGCACCACGAATTGAATCAGGCCACCAATGTTGAACTGGGCCAGTCCACACAAGTCCAATAACAAACCCAATGCCAAACCCAACGGACAAGCCCACAGACCACCCAAAGGACCAATTGTCAAGATCCAAGTCCACGGATCGGAGCCGGAGCTGGGCACGGGCGCTGGCGCGGCGAAGGACGACGCAAAGGACCAATTGCCAAGATCCAAGTCCATGGACCGGAGCCGGAGCCGGGCACGGGCGCGGTGCGATGCGGCGAGGCGGTCGGCAAAAAGGCTCGCGCGCATGAGCATGTGTGGCCCAAGCCCACCACATGTCACTTTGTTATCTCCTACTAAATGGTAGAGACTTAAATACCACACAAAACATCACACTTTGATTAATGTAATAACTCTCCAAAACCCGAATTATGTAAGTTTCTCCACTTTAGGTAACATATTAGTTTTGTCTCCCCAAACTTCGAGCCACTATTTCTCACTCACCGAAAATCTGAAATGAGAAATTAACACACTATAATAATCTACTCGAAACGTAGATGACGTCATATATCTCAATTCATAAATCGGATATATATCGAGGCTCAAAAAGACTATTAAACGGACTGAATTTTACCCAAGTTAAATTAGCATTTAATGCTAATTAAATTCCCATAATACCTTCGATTTTCCAACAAAATATCTATAGTTTTACTGTATATTCTATTCAATAGTTATTAGAGGCGGATACATAATTAGTTATTCAAAATGTAAAACTAATTTTAGGGTGTGAATATTCTAATTATGGGACATTAAATTTTTGAATATATAAATATTCTTAGGGTTGGTGATGCGGCCACATTCCCTTGTGTCCGCCATTGGTAGTTAACGACTTATAAGATTTAACGATTTAATTTCAATATTATACAGAAAACACAAATATAAGAATATTAGGAAAATATTTAGAGTGTGTTGACGGAGGTATGCTTAGGAAAATATATAGAGAACTAAGAGAAATATGTAAAACTGAATAGAGAAGTAATTAAACTTTGACAAAAACTTGTGTGGACCATGTTGCACATGCAACATGATTCAATTACCCAATTTTGACCCGCTTTGACCCGTATTTGACCCGTTGACTTGCTTTGACCCGTGTTGACTTGCTGATGTCAGCATGACATCATTAATCCTTTTTTATTTTTTTATTTATTTTTTTAAATTTTTTTAAATTTTTTACTTTTTTTTCCTCTTTATTTTAAGGATGGACGTGTCACTCTTTGCATACAGAAGTGTCAATCGTAACAAACAAAAGTGTCAATCGCAACAAATAATTTTTTTTTAATTAAATTTTTTTTCCTTTTTTTTCTTTTTTTTTAACGTTTTTTGCCATTTATTTTAAGGACGGACGTGTCACTCTTTGCATACGAAAGTGTCAATCGTAACAAACAAAAGTTTCAATCGTAACAAACCATTTTTTTTTATTTTTTCCGATTTTTTTTTTTTGGTAAGGAAGGCGTGTCATTTGTAATGAATAAATGTGTCATTTGTTATTTATCCAAAGTGTCAATCGTAACAAATAAAAGTGTCATTTGTATTTGAATAAAGTATCATTTATTAACTATTAGTTATTTTTGAAAAAAATGAGATTTGTTTCAAAAAAAAATGTCATTTGTTTATGAAAAAAGTGGCAATTGTCTATGGTGTTTGTGTCAATCATGACAAAAGAACGTGTCAATGATGAACATAGTGTCTGTTTAAGCTATAATTCATAATAGAGAGCAGAGTGTCAATTGTATCTGCTGTGCGTGTCACTCATGATAAAAGAACGTGTCAATGATGAGCAGGGTGTCTGTTTAAGCCATAATTCATAATAGAGAGCAACATTGTCAATTGTATCTGTTGTGCGTGTCACTCATGACAATAGAACGTGTCAATAATGAGCAGAGTGTCTGGTTAAGCCAAGTGTCTGGTTAAGCCATAATTTACAGTAAGAGAGCAGAGTGTTAATTCTCCTTGTTGTGCGTGTCAATCATAATAAATAAAAGTGTCAATTGTCCTGAAGGACTGTCCCGAAGGACAGTCTCACATTCTCATAATGTTATGCTATATATTTGCTAAGGGGACTCAAAATTAACTTCCTCATGAAAACTCTTAAAAGTTGTTAGATCAACCTAACCTACTGCAATCTCCAGAGGAAAAACAAAAGAATATTTTACTATAACACTCTAAATTTATACACCACAAAAACTATGATGTGTTTTTTTAATATGATGATATCCGGCACAAATAATTAAGTTTGGAGTAAATTTCAGCAAATCAGTAACTTAATCATACACAAAATCGACCCAGCAAAATAAACATTCGAACAACCAACAATCATACCTCTGAACGTCGTTTGATTCAATTTTCAGCAAGACAAATAGGCAAAATTAACAAATAGAAATAGAAAAAAGAAAAAGAAAAGAGCGATTGTGATACCTCTGAGTTGCAATTGATGGAGTAGAAGATGATAGCGAGGAAACTAGGTTTGGGAGAAATTTCGATTGAGGAGTCGACGATACACATTTTGTCAGCTATAAACACAATGAATCATGATGTGTGCATATATATATATATATATATATATATATATATATATATATATATAGGGTGTATGTAATAAGTGTACAGGTGTACCCCCGGAGAGCAGACGACGGTGAAAGTGGGGGAGAGAGCAGACGACGGTGAAAGAGGGGGAGGCGCGAGGAGCGACGGCGATGGAGGCGGAGACGGAGAGGAGTGACGGCGGCGGAGACAGGAGAATGGTAGAGAGAGAGAGGGGAGAGAGAGAGACATGGGTGAGATGCAGAGAGAAAGAGGGGAGAGAGAAAGGGGTTAGATGTAGAGAGAAAGAGGGGAGAGAGAGAAAGGATGTAGTAGGGAGGGGAGGAGGCGGGGGGGAGAGAAGGAGATTTTTTTTTTAAATAAAGTAGAAAATCGGGTCAAACTGGGTCAAAATTGAAAATTAGATCATGTTGCATGTGCAACATGATGCAAACTAGTCATTCTCTTAAACTTTATATCCGTGCAATATTGAATTTCCATTGATCAGTTATTAAACAAATTTAATAGTATAGTTTATGATAACACCGGCAAACAAAATTATTTTTTCAATCATTACACCAACTTTTTAATTTTTCAATTAAGACTACCTACTTATGTAATGTTACTTCAATTTTGTCTTATATTCTGATATCAATTAACTATTAATTATTTCCAAATTTCTTCCAACTTAACAAACAGAAGACAGGTATGCAACAAAAAGCTCAATTTAATGTTTCGAAAGCTAAAACTACGTGATTTTGTTTAACAAACTAATACAACTGAGAATATGATAAAACAGAAAACTTACAACTGTTTCCTCTTGCAAGAGCAAAGACAACACAATTTTGTTGAAAGGTGAAATGGTTCTGAGAAGCTTAGTTCTTTACATCCCTATTAGAATTATAGATATATCATGAATCACGAACCTTATTATTTACGTATTTTGTATATTCACCTTATATTCTTCTCAATATATAAAAAATTGGATCTTTCGATGTGCCTATTAGAATTATAGATAAATCACGAACCTTATCATTTAAGTATTTTGTGTATCCACCATATATTTTTCGCAATATATAAAAAAAAATTGGATGTTTCGACGTGCAAAATGTTTATTGCAAGTGGCCGGAGCCAGAAATCATTCGACAAAGACATACATAAGACTGAAAACAAAAGCCACGTTTTTATTCTACCTAATATTAATTTTTATCAAAAATAATTTTACAAATAGTATCAATTTTCATCTTACGTTGTTTTCTAAAAAAGTGGGCCTAGCTACAAAAGCAGAGTTTATCAATTACGTCGCATATACACCGCATAAAAAAGTAGGATATTTGCAACATACAAAATAGTTTATTGCGGTGATAACGCTGTCTCGTTGATATTGTCTTTTATGTTAATTGTTCTACTGATATTATTTCTATTCCATAAGAGGAAAAAAAATAATATTATAAATCACAAAAAGTCATGTCGACAATCATTATTTACGAATTAAAATTTAGTTTCTTAAATTCTATGGTGAAACCTGTTGGTTACAAAAGCTGCTATTACAAACAAGACAATAAGCCGGAAAAAATAAAACAAAACGAAGAACCGTCGAGTCGAGGAAGGCCTCTCTCTGCAAGACGAAGAACGCCCCGGTAGTTCTCTCGGTTGTGGCGTTTCGTCCCCAAAGATGAAACGACGACGTCTCGAGGATTGCAGCACCGCAAGATCTTCGAGCTCCGGCGAACTGAACTTTTCCGGCGAGGACAGAAGCTGCTGAAGACTTGAGCTAAGAATGCAACTAAGAATGCTGTGAGTTGTTGTGTGTTGAAATGGCATGCAGACTGATCCTATTTATAGGCAGTCCAGCTCAGGTGAAAGGTTGCTGATTAACTCCTGCCAATTAAGGCAGGCTGACGTGTCCAGTGGAGTGGGGATATGCAAGGTTGGCTGTTGAAGAGTCTCTTCCAGATCCTTCAAAAAAAGATACACTCTGGTGCAGCAAGAGCATTGCACCACGCAGAGGAATCAGGTGTAACCGGTTCACTACACCAACGACTAGCCCAACTGCCTAGCCCAACGGACCACCCAAAGGACCAAGATCCAAGATCCAAGTCCAAGTCCAAGTCCAAGTCCAAGGACCGGAGCCGGAGCCGGTGTGAGGCGGTCGGCGAAAAGGCTCGCGCGCATGAGCATGTGTGGCCCAAGCCCACCACATGTCACTTAGTTATCTCCTACAATGTGGTAGAGACTTAAATACCACATTAAAGTTTGTACATTAATCGATGTGGGATATTTATTAATGTAATAACTCTCCAAAACCCGAATAAGGTAAGTATCTCCATTTTAGGTAACATCTCAACTTTGTCCCCCAATCTTCGAGCCACTATTTCTCACTCACCGAAAAACGGAATTGAGAAATTAAGCACACCATAATTATCTACTCGAAACGTAGATCGACGCTATATATTTCAATTTGTAAATCGGATATGTATCGAGGCTCGAATATACGATCGAACGGGCTGAATTTTGCCCATGTCAAAGTAGCATTAAATGCTCACTTAATTTCCATAATATATATATATATATATATATGTTGGTCCGGAGACGATAGTCAGGTGTAGAGGGGGGGTGAATACACCTGATCACAGTTTCTTTTTCTCAGAACGTGAAGGACAGCTAAGCTGTTGGTTGCGACTGATGAACAGTGCCAGATAGTAACCTTCAATCACGGGTCAGAGTGTGTCAGCTACTGAGCTCTCCTACTGACTTTAGTCAGTCGTTGAAACTCAGTCGGAGACGTTGTGCGGATAAGTGTGGGGCCCGAAAATTCATCTCAGTTTGAAAACGTGTTTTCGCAAGTTAAGAGTCTTTTGGCTGTGCGCTTTTAAAAATACGTTTTATGCAAAGATATAATTTTAAATCAGTTTGTATGCAATGCAATAAAACAGTAAATAACACAAGCAGTTTAAAGTGGTTCGGATACGCAAGATCCTACGTCTACGGTCCTGAACAAGGCAGGATAACTTGTTGATTATTCTGAGCAAGTATCAGCAAGGAAACTGTACACTGGACAGATCCTTCTAAGTTATAGTCCTTAGCGACTTTACAAATCAAACCGAAGTTTGAAGGGTAGGGATAATCTCCAACTAGAAGGAGTTCTTACAATAAGAACAATTTCACAGAATGTGAACTCCTTCGAATTTGTAAGCTATGAATATGGCAATGAGCTTAGCTAGAGAAGAAGGGATCTAAAGAACTCTAGATTGAAGAACCAAGAATATTCTATGAAGGACATGAAACCTATAGGTTGTATCTGATAGGAGCTGGTTCCGAGCCTCTGCTCAGATGACGCGAGTTGTTGCGCTCGACTTGGCTTCGAGGCAACCTGGGCTTCACCAGATTTAGCAGGTGGTGGTGATTGGCCCTTTTCGCGGGGAGTGGAACCCTCAGCAGAACCTCCCAATTCTGCAACCTTGGGTGGTGCCTGTTCCATCTCATCATCATCCTTGTCACCATCGTTGTTATCTGGATGAGATGGAGGCGAAGGGCTGTCGCGAGGAACTGAGGTGCGCAGACTGAGAAGATATAACATCGCAGCCCTCAGGTCCTCGAAGTAGGCAAGATTAGCTGGTTCCCCAAAACCAATGGCTGACTGTAAGTCTTGCTCCTCGGCGAGTAGAGATAGAGCTGACTGAGTCCTTATCATGTCTTCGAGAGTGTCCCAGCTTAGGAACCTCAGCAACATTTGAACTCTAGCCCTTATGGCTATCTCCACTAGGTCTGAGTGCTCAGCCATTTCTGGAATCTGATCATGCACTTCTGCTGTAGCACGGAGACGAGTGGAATGTAAGGTGGTCCACTCAGAGGATGTCTCCTCAGTCGGTACCGAAATGTCCGACTGAGTTTCCTCAGAACTGATAACCTGAACCTTATCCTTCAACGTGGCACCCTCAATGCCGGTGTCCGAATCAAGGATTTGTTCTTCCTGAGTGGGCGGGGGAGAGGCTTGTTTAGCTTGTTCTGCTGGGACCTCGGAGGGTCCAGTCTTTGTTAGCTTCTTCCTCTTAGGCGGATCGGAGCGAGGAGGCAAAGCTGATGCATCTCTCTTCGGTTCAGGCGGCCCTCGCCCGATAGACTTCTCAGTAGCGGCTCTAGTTTTGAACTTAGTGAGCTTGCTATCGAAGTACCTGGAGTCAGCAAAAGCTGAGCTCCTCGAGACTCTCTGTTCGATCATAACGGACATCTTCGTCCCAAACAACAGTTTACCCACACTAACGAGCTTCCTCTCTCCAGTGGGTAAGGCCATAAATTTCTGCGCCTGAGCCCTCAGCTCGGCTAAGTAGTAGTCCGTCCAATTGACTCGGACTCTATCGTCAATAATCATCATCAGCTGAATTCGCGGCTTCGAAAGCTGATCATACGATCTGGCTGAGCTCGTGAGAATATGAGAAACTATGTATGCGAGTGCCCGGTATCTTGGCAATAACAAATTTTTTCGGCAGAGCGGTCTTGAAGACTATGTCCTTCCTACCGCAGAACTTCTGAACATAAGAATTAATCTCCTTCTCCTTATATCCAATCGGAGAAATTCTTTCGTCTGTCAGATCAAAGGCCAGTTCGAGATCATCTCGAATGTTGAACTCATGAATACTGGCGTCCCATGAGAGAGAATCGACCTCCTTAATGAAAGCGAAACTGGAGATTTCTGCTCCTGTCTCTAAGGTCCTCCAGTTGTAGTAGACCTCTGCTACTTGCCTGGGAAGATAAGCTCTCGGTTGCTTTGTAACAAGAGCGTCTAGGCCCGATTCTTCCAGAGCATCAAAAACCTCCTCCATATAAGGAATATCCACTTGTCGGAAGGCCATGGTGGGTTCGAACTGAATGCGCGAGGTAATGATCTCTTCGATATTTGCGGGGGTCTGTATAGTCGCCATGAGTATCTGCAACAAAACTCGTTAGCACTTGAAAATAGAATTAGTCAGTATGAGTTTTAAGCACGATTTAATACATTACCGAAAGGTATAAAGCTTGAAATACGCAGATGCAACGCAGTTTTAAGATTTGGGGAGAAAACTGAATCGCTGAGGAGAAGCTCTAAGATTTCGTAAATGGCAAAAAGTGAGGAGAGTGGTAGAAGATGAAAGATTTTGTAAGATATGCGTGATAAGCCGTTCAGATCGAACGGCTGAAATTTAAACTTTCATTTTTATCGACGGCTGAGATGTGATGCTATAAAAGGAATGATTACTTAGCCGCCTCTACCATAGACCCACGTAGGATGATGCGTAATAAAGGTAAGTGAGAAGACCTGCATTAAATGCGTTGCAGACAGCATTAAAGACGAGTTACTTTAAATAAGAACGGTTTCCTACTGACTCATCCTTAAAGATTAATGGCGGGAAATAAATGCTCATTAACTACTGAGTGCTAAGCGACTGATATAATAAATGCGAGCATGCTTCTGATGAACTTTAAGTAAATAATACGCAAACCTCTTCAGCTGAACTTTTACGATCAGCTGGTTACTGTTAAGATTAAGGAGGATGGTTGACGTGCTGATGACCACGTTCCCCCTACGCGTATGCGTGTGATTCTCCCGACTGAATCACTGTACTGAGTCTTCTGACCCATCATACTGGTTTATCACACGATACCAATTGTTATACCAATTGATGTTATCAGTAGTTGGCTTCTACTGATAGCAATTGACCGTCTTCTACTGATGTGACTCAGTAGGATCCAGTAGACCTAGCTCAACTGATAATTCTCTAAATCTGTTCTCAGCTAGTGGTTTGGTCAGTATGTCTGCCCTTTGCTTGTCAGTATGGATTTTCTCCATTTTGATATCCTTCTTCTCGACATGGTCTCTAATGAAGTGGTGTCGAATATCCACGTGCTTGCATCTCGTATGGAGAACTGGATTCTGAGTTATTGCAATAGCACTTGTGGAGTCACAATAGATGGGCACTTCATTCTGTATTATACCATAGTCTCTCAGTTGTTGTCGAAGCCAAAGGATCTGGGCACAGCAACTTCCAGCAGCCATGTACTCAGCTTCAGTAGTGGACGTTGCTACTGAGTGTTGTTTCTTTGAAAACCAAGATATCAGCTTGCTGCCTAGGAACTGACACGTTCCAGAGTTGACTTTTTATCTATTCTGCATCCTGCATAATCAGCATCAGAATAACCTGTCAGTATAAGATTATCATCAACAGGATACCATAACCCTGCGTCAGGTGTTCCTCTTAGATATCGCAGAATCTTCTTTGCTGAGTCTAGATGACTTCGCTTAGGATCCGCTTGAAATCTTGCACATACACCTACAACATAAGTTATATCAGGTCGGCTAGTTGTTAAATATAATAGAGAACCAATAATAGCTCTATAATCAGTAGAGTTAACAGAAGCTCCCTCTTTGTCTAGATCGATTTTAAAATTTGTATTCATGGGGATCTTGACTGGCTTGCTCGAGTTGCAGCCGAATCTTTTGAGAAGATCTCGAGTGTATTTGGCTTGATTGATGAAAATTCCTTCAGGTGATTGCTTGACTTGAAATCCAAGGAAATAATTCATCTCTCCCATCATGGACATCTCGAATTTCTCTTTCATCATTTTCTCGAATTGCTGACATATGGTTACATTTCTACAGCCGAAAATGATATCGTCCATGTAGATTTGCACCAGTAGGATGTCATTTCCTGACTTTATGTTGAATAGGGTGCGATCTACTATCCCCTTCTGAAAACCTTTCTGAAGTAGAAAGTCTGATAGGGTATCGTACCAAGCCCTGGGTGCTTGTTTTAACCCATACAGAGCTTTCCTAAGTCTGTACACCGGATGTCCCTGCTGAAAGCCGGGCGGTTGTTCCACATAGACTTCTTTCTTCAGTACGCCGTTCAGAAAAGTTGACTTTACATCCATCTGATATACTTTGAATCCTTGATGCGTTGCGTAAGCTAGGAAAAGACGAATGGCTTCCAATCTAGCGACTGGAGCGAATGTTTCATCAAAGTCGATTCCTTCTGCTTGACTGTATCCCTTGACAACTAGTCGAGCTTTATTTTTGACAATGACGTTGTTTTCATCACGCTTGTTTTTGAAGACCCATTTAGTACCAATCACGTGCTGATGTCTAGGTCTGTCAACAAGCTCCCAAACTTCATTTCTAACGAACTGGTTCAGCTCTTCTTGCATGGCAATGATCCAGTCAGCATCATTTAGTGCGTCTTCTATCGACTGAGGTTCTTCTATAGACAAGAAACAAGAATAGAGTGAGCTTTCTCCTTGACTTAATTTAGATCTTGTTCTTATCGTTGCTGATGGATCTCCAATGATGAGATCTGAAGAATGAGCGTCAAGCCATGAACGTCTGAGTCTGGCTTCTTCTTCTGATACTACTTCTGCACATTCAGTAGATGTGTTAGGGATTTCAGTAGTACTGTTCCGTGATTGTAGCAGTTCAGTAAGAAGGTTAGGATCTACTGAGTTTTCAGGTTCAGAGGCATTTCGCTCAGGAACATTAATCGTTCCCCTTGAGTTTATATTCTCAGTAGAGGTCTCAGTTACCACTGGGGCTTCCTCATCGACCGTTGTTACCTGTTGTTGATTCTGTTCAGGAGAATCAACTAGGTCAGCTACATCGCTTGTTGGCTGAGTCTGAATTTCTTCATCGTCTGACTCATCATCCCAACAATGCTGGATCTTTTCAGTTTTATCAGTCAGTCCGAGATCCTGTAGCTTGCTGCTGACATTTTTAGTGTTTGTCTCTGTATTTTTCCTATTCTCAGTAACAAACTCATCAAAAACAACATGAGGGCTTTCCTCCACGCAAAGGGTTCGATAGTTAAAGACTCTGAAGGCTTTCAAGAACTCCTTGATCAGATTTGCTATCAAAGACCTTCAGCTGTTCTTTCCCATTATTGTGAATAAACCAAGGACAACCAAAAATATGAAAATGAGAAATAGAAGGAATTCTCCCTTTCCATAATTCGTATGGTGTCTTCATGTGTTGCTGTGTAAGTAGTGAGCGATTCTGAGTATAACAGGTGGTGTCAGTAGCATCAGCCCAGAACTTTGAGGGTAGTCCAGAGTCTGCTAGGAGCGTTCTTGCTGCTTCTTTGAGTGTTCTGTTTTTGCGTTCAGCAAGTCCGTTCTGCTGAGGGGTGCGAGCAGCTGATGTCTTGTGCTGAATTCCCTCTTTATCGCAGTACTCCTTAACTACCGAGTTGAGAAATTCTCGTTCCTCGTACCGAGCGAATTCTTTGAATCTTGATGTCCTTTTCCACACTGAGTTTCTTCAGTAGATTGGGTAGCTCAGTTTGAACATCAGATTTGTTGGCGATGAAGATGACCCAAGTATATCTCGAGTAGTCGTCAATAACGACGAGGGCATACTTCTTGCCTCTTATAGTCACTGGGAGACGGCCCGAATAAGTCCATGTGCGGCGGTGAAGGATTCCATCGGTGGAAGGTGAAGGAATAGGTGGATTGCTTTTCTTTGTCTGCTTTCCCTTCAGGCATGCTTCACAATTTCTATCTTTGATAAACGATTCGTTGGGCAGTCCTCTGACTTTGGAGTTCTTGGCGAGCTTGTTCATAGTCTTGAAGTTCAGGTGGCTGAGTCTCTTGTGCCATAGCCATCCTGACTTGTCACTAGATTTCGTCTGTGCGAGCAAGCAAACTCAGGTTCTGCGGTTTTCCAGTTTGCAACATATATATTCTTCCTCCGCGAACCTGATAACACTGTTTTCCCTGTAGATTTATCAACAATATCACAGAAACCAGCGTCAAAGATAACTCTGTTAAGATTATCACAGAATTGACTAACAGAAAGGAGATTATGTTGAAGTCCTTCAACATATGTTACTCTTGGAACTGAAGCAGTCCCAATGTTCAGCGTTCCATATCCCCTTGTGTAGCCTTTTGAGTTGTCACCGAACTCAATTTTGGGACAATCTTCTTGTATGTAGTTGGTCAGCAGGCTCTTCTGGTATGTCATATGTCTCGAGCAGCCGCTGTCCACTATCCAAGGGTCATTATACACCTGCAAAATAGAAACATTTTTAGGTACCATTTGGTTCAGTTGGGTCCTTACATGTTAGTGGGTGATTTCAGAACCCAAATCTGTCTAGGAACCTTAGAAGTCTGAGACTTCTTCTTCTGAACCTTGTCAGTTTTCTTCTCCACATGACCTGGAGATACTGACTTTCTGATGATTTTGGGCTCAGGAGCTTTCTTCTTCTGAGTCTTTGCGCTCCTCCTGACCCTGGGCTCATAGTAGTACGAGCCATACTTAGTCAGGATGCTCATACAGTGGCTCCTTGTACTGTTCTGCCCACCTGACCTTCTTGGTTCCCCCTGAGTTTGATCGTGGTGTCCAGGGGCTGGAACCTTTGGTCAGTTGCTTTTTGCTGCTCGGGCGAGGTGCAACGATTTTCCGCTTATTCTTCGCCCGAGGTGTGGTGTCGGCGGTTGCACCTTTCCTCCGACGAACCTATCAGCCCGGCGCTTCGAGCTTTTTTGAGGTAGAAGCTTCGTGAGTATAGCCAAGACCTTCTTTCAGGACTACTGGCCGTTGCGCTCTAAGCATACTTTCCAGCTTCTCCTTAGCTCCTAGGTACTGTTCAGTCATCAGTCCTCGCCAGACTTCGTCACTCCTCCTGAGTGAGTCATAATCTTTTTGCACGTCTGTGAGCTTCTGACTGAGTTGGGCTATTTCAGTCTCTTCCTACTGACAACAATTTCCCCCTTAAAGCATCTGAGGAAAAACTGATAATAGTAAATGAACTCCAGCAGGTGAGAGAAAGGCAAGATCAGAGAAACTGATGTGAGTGTGTGTCGATCACTTGGTGATCGGTAGTGTAAACACAAAGTAAAAGGCCGAAAGACAATGAGTAATTGTCTAGCAAGCAGAGGAACTGATATATATATCAAGAATTACAGAGTTCCTATGCTATTACAAAGGATGAGAGAAAAATCACTGCTGCTGCTTCTTGAACTTCTGCGTTTTCTTCTTGAAGTCAGTGGATTTTTCCTCGGGAGGATCCAGGTAATAGTATTTATACACTCTAGCTCGAATCTCCTGGATCTCCAAGTTATCATCCGGCCTTTCGGGAGCGAGGCTCGAGACGTAGGCGGCTTCCTCCACTTCTCTTTCTATGTCCTTAGTGCTCGGCGAGTCCACTAGCAAGTCTCGGCGGTGGAATACGTCGGAAAGTCAGGGCACGGAAGGTTACATTCTCGTGATTCCATGACTTGCTTCAGCCGTTCACGAAATTCAACATTAAATCTCGTAATCAACTCCTCAAAGAGCTGATCGGCTGGGCAGTCAAGTGGGTAAATGCGCCATACGTAGTAGCCTTTGATAAAAGTTTCTTTCAATCTCTCCCAATGTTCATTCATATCAGCCGGCACCCACTTATCCACATGCTTTGAATCGGTTGTTGCTTGATGTGGGGGCCTCGATGAACTTAGATCCTCTCGGGATCCGCCTTCTTGATCGGCCGGTTTATCGATAGGCTTTTCATTCTTGCCAGTCGGCCATCCTTTTCTTCTCACGGAGAGCGGCTGCTCTAGTGTCTCCTCGTCCGAGACTCGGTCCTTGCAGCGTCGCCTCCCGTGTCGTTTGATCTTACGCTATCCGCTCGGGTGTAAGAGTAGATATGGGAATACTCGAGCAAGTAGCTTTGATTTCGATCGGAAGAGCCTTAGCAAATTCTTCTTGGGCTTTCTTCTTTTGCTCTTCGACTGTATTAATGACCTTTCTCTTTCCTTTGCCCCGACGAGCTTTGCCCTTAGGCTTTTTTGCTTGCCATTGCCTCCTCTAGCCGACGCTCCCGGTCCAAACTTGTCTTGCGGCTCTTGGGCTATTCCGAGGTCGAATGCCTCTTGCTCCGCTTTTGATTTAAACTTCTTGATCGGGGGAGGAAGGAGTAGTGGATTCGAGAGCGATTTCCTTCCCCGACCTCTCGGCGGCTTTTTGAGACTCTTCTTCTTCATCGGCTCTTCAAGGAATTGAGCGATTTCGTCTATGTGCACAGTCGAAGAGGAGATGGGGGTGGCTTGTAGTGGGAAATCAAGGAGAAGGACCTCGGTAGATGTACCTTTTTACGAGTAGTTGGTCCCGCCTCCGAGCTCGTTCCCCCCGAATCTCTGCGGTGAGGGCTCTGCTGCCGAGGAGGGTCCCGCCTCCCGAGCTCTGTCCCTCAAGGATCCGGACGTCGCCGTATCCGTATCAGGTTCATCTTTCACAATATCTTCCCCCTTTTTGGCATCGGCAATATTCGCCGTGGAGGTGCGGATAGCTTTTACGTCCCGCTCCAGTTGTGCACGAGAATCTTTGATCCGGGTAATCGTGTCATCAAAATCACCGACCAAGTTACGGTAGTTTTCCCAGTCTTTCTCTCGATCGGCTCTAGATTTCTTCAATCGAGCGGCCGACTCTGACGGAGTTTCAGCAGAGCTTGATCATTTGATTCTCGTCATTTCTTTACGAATGGCTTTTAAGGCCTCGGCTGCTTGATGGCCGTTTGAAGAGAGGTGGTTGCTATCTTGTTTCTCTCATCAATGAAGCCTTGAATTGTTTTCATCGCTTGAGTCACTGCTCCGAGAAAAAGTTTTATGCTTTGAGTGGCAAGCATGCCGACTCTGTCTTTGTTAAATCGGCCTTTTGAGCACTTAGGGCCTGCTCAACTATCTCCTTGAAATCCGGTCGAGAAGCCTCTTTAGGGGGTGGAGATGTCGGCGGCCAACTTACTTAGAGCTTCGTTCGAGCCTTGGTGTACTTCTCCCATTTAAAATGAACATCTTTGGCTAGGAGTCGATTTTTCTCACCTTGGCGTTTGATAGCCCTCGTTGACGTAACGTGAGGACACGGAACCGATGGGTTGGATCTCGATAAGAGCCGGTTCCGAGCCTCTGCTCGAGAACGAGATCAACCGCTCCCTCTTGTACTTCGGAGGAGTTGTAGCCTCACCAGATGTGACTATGGGTGGTGTTGGGCTCTTCTCTTGGGTTTTCCATCCATCTCCTCATCTTGATCATCATTATCGCCTTTATCAGAAGGTGGAGATGGGGGCGGAGCTGTTTCAGTCGGAGCTCTCAAGCTCAGTAAATAGAGCATTGCAGCTCTCAAATCGTCGAAAGACGCCACATCGCCGGCTCTCCGAATCCAAGCTTGGCTTGGAGCTCTTGCTCCTACGTCGGTAGCTCATCCGGTGATCTGGCGGGATTTGGCAAAGTCAATAAGAATGTCCCAGTGCAGAAACCTTAAGAGCATCTCGAGCTCTTGTCCTACTTGCTATTTCAACCGGATCTGCGTGCTCGGCAATTTCTCGGTATCTCTAGCTCGAATCTCAGTGCAAAGACGCAATCGAGTGGTGTCGGTTGTTGTCCACTCAGCGAGGTTCGGGTGACGGTTCCCTCTTGTCGGACTCTGTTCCCTCGTAGCTGATCACTTGGACTTTGTCCTTGATCGTCGCTCCCTCGATTCCAGATATCGAATCGAGTAGTTGCTCCTCTTGAGTAGGAGGAGCTGGCTCAATAATGGTAAGTGGCCGAGCCACTGTGACCTCAGCAGGTCGATTCTTAGCCAACCTCCTCTTCTTTGGTACTTGGACGGTTGGGGGCGAGAGCGGATGCCGCTCTCTTCGGTTCGAAGGTGGCCCCTTGCCAATTGACTTTTCTCGCTCCAACCTTTGTCATAAATTTGATAGACTTCTTGTCAAAGTACTTGGAGTCCTCAAAGGCCGAGTGCTCAACAATTGAGTTCCTCCGAACTATGCATTCTATCGAAACGAACATCTTTGTTCCGAATAAAAGTTTACCCACACTGGCTATCCTCCTCTCGCCAGTGGGTAATGTGGTGAACTTCCGAGCCCGTGCCTTCATCCGAGTAGTATAATACTCGGCCCGATTCACTTCAACCCCATCGTCTATTGCCATCATCACCTGAATCCTAGGTTTGGACAGTTGATCATATGATCCAACCGAACTTGTCGAATGTGCGATACCACGTAAGCTAGACCTCTGCATCGAGGTAGCAACATATTCCTCGGTAAAAAGCCGTTTTGAACGCCACATCCTTGCGTCCACGGAATTTACGCACATATGCATTGATCTCCTTCTCCTTGTATCCAATCGGAGAAATGCCGGAGTTGGGAAGATCGAAAGAGAGAGCTAGAGCATCTTGAATATCGAAGGTAAGAACAGTGACTCCCACTCATCTTGATCGACTTCCTTCGATAAGAGAAGGACGATTCCTCTCCTCCCGACGCTAGAGATTTCCAGTTGAAATAAACTTCGGCGACACTGCCGAGGGAGAAAAGCACGGGGGTGCTTCGAAACCAAGCATCTCCAACCCCGAACGCTCCAAAGCGTCAAACACGGGTTCAAGGAAAGAGATCTCCACTTGGCGGAAGGCCAAGGTAGGTTCAAACAGAATCCCGGAGGCTACAATCTCCTCAATGTTGTCTCGGAGTTTGAACGTTCGCCATTGAAATCTGCAAAACAACATATTAGCACTTGAAAATAGAGTAAGTTAGTAGTTGCTAGCGGACATCCGATACATTACCGTGAAATGGAGCTTGAAAAGAGATATAGCAATGCGGTTAGAATGAGGATGTAAGGAAGGAAACCGAATCGCTAAGAAAAAGCTCTAAGATATGAGAATGGCGAAAAGTGAGGAGTTGATAGAAGATGAAAGATTTTGTATATTGAGTTTGATCTTTAGTTTGAATCGCACGGTTCAAATTTAATCTTTCAAAATCAAGGGGCGGCTAAGATTAAATGTTATAAAAGAATGATTACAATAGCCGCCAAAAATATAGATATACGTAATAAAGCTAATGGAGAAGACATGCATTAAATGCGCGACGAGAGCATTAATTACTCGGGCGAGGAGTCCTGCCGACCTTTCCTCAAACCTTAAACATAATAAATGGTAAGGAATAAATGCTCCTAGGCAACCGAATGCAAGCGACCGATGCATTAAATGCGGCATGCTTCGAACAAATTAAGTAACGATACTACGCAAACCTCTTCATCGAACTTATCACCGGTTACCATCATTTATCGGGAGGATGGTTGTGCTGATGACCATGTTCTCCCTTGTGTACGGTGTGCATCTCCCAACCGAGTCACCGTACTAAGTTTTCCGACTCGTCATGCTGATTCCATACCGATACACATTGTTGTTAAGTATATTATTATCGTAGTCGGCTTCTCCTGACTTGTCTCGGTAGGATCTAGCGACCTAGCTCAACCGATAGTTCTCCGAACTTTGTTCTCGGCTAGTGGTTTGGTCGGTATATCTCGCCTTTGCTTGTCGAGTATGGATTTTCTCCATCCCGATGTCCTTCTTTTCGACATGGTCTCGATGAAGTGGTGTCGAATGTCCACGTGCTTGCATCTCGGTATGTAGAACTGGGTTCGAGTTATAGCTATTGACCTTGGTGGAGTCACGGTAGATGGGCACTTCATCCCGAGTTATACCATAATCTCTCAATTGTTGTCGAAGCCAAAGGATGCGGGCACAAAGCAACTTCCTGCAGCCATGTACTCGGCTTCGGTAGTGGACGTAGCTACCGAGTGTTGTTTCTTTGAAAACCACGATATCGGCTTGCTTTGCCTAGGAACCGACATGTTCGGGAAGTTGATTTTCGATCTATCCCGCATCCCGCATAATCGGCATCGAAATAACTCTGTCGGTATTAGATTATCATCGGCAGGATACCATAACCCGACCTCGGGTGTTCCTCTTAGATATCGCAGAATCTTCTTCGCCGAGTCTAGATGACTTCGCTTGGGATTCGCTCGAAATCTTGCGCATACACCTACAAAGATAAGTTATGTCGGGTCGGCTAGTCATTAAATAAAGTAAAGAACCAATAATAGCTCTATAATCGGTAGAGTTAACGAAGCTCCCTCTTTGTCTAGATCGATTTTAAAGTTCGTGTTCATGGGGATCTTGATCCGGTTTGTTTGGAATCACAGCCGAATCTTTTGAGAAGATCTCGAGTGTATTTGGCTTGATTGATGAAGATTCCTTCAGCTGATTGTTTTACTTGAAATCCAAGGAAATAATTCATCTCTCCCATCATGGACATCTCGAATTTCTCCTTCATCATCTTCTCGAACTGCCGACATATAACTTCATTTCTGCGGCCGAAAATGATGGCGTCCACGTAGATTTGCACCAATAGAATGTCATCTTCGACTTTATGCTTGAATAGGGTGCGATCTACTGTCCCCTTTTGAAAACCTTTTCTCAAGTAGAAAGTCCGATAGGGTATCATACCAAGCCCCGGGTGCTTGTTTTAACCCATACTGAGCTTTCCTAAGTCTCAGTACACTGATGTCCCTGGCCGAAAGCCGGGCGGTTGTTCCACGTAGACTTCTTCCTTCAGTACGCCGTTCAGAAAAGCTGACTTCACATCCATCTGATATACCTTAAATCTCTGATGTGTTGCATAAGCTAGGAAAAGACGAATGGCTTCCAATCTGGCGACTGGAGCAAATGTTTCATCAAAGTCAATTCCTCTCGCCCGATCGTATCCTTTAGCAACTAGTCGAGCTTTATTTCGACAATGACGTTGTTTTCATCTCGCTTGTTCTTGAAGACCCACTTAGTTCCAATCACGTGCCGATGTCTAGGTCCGTCGACAAGCTCCCAAACTTCATTTCGACGTAACTGGTTCAGCTCTTCTTGCATAGCAATGACCCGGTCGGCATCTTTAAGTGCGTCCTCTATCGATCGAGGTTCTTCACGTAGACAAAAAACAAGAGTAAAGTGAGCTTTCTCCTTGATTTAATCTTGATCTCGTCCTTATAGTTGCTGATGGATCTCCAATGATAAGATCCGAAGAATGAGCATCGAGCCACGAACGCCCGAGTCGGGCTTCTTCTTCGATACCACTTCGCACGCCGTAGGTGTATTAGGCATTTCGAGTAATCTTGTTTTGTGACCGTAGTAATTCAAGAAGAAGGTTAGGATCTACCGAGTTTCCGTGGTTCAGGGGCATTCAGCTCGGGAACATTAATGGTTCCCCCCGAGTTTATATTCTCGGTAGAGGTCTCGGTTAGCACAGGGGCTTCCTCATCGACCAAAGTTACTCGTTGTTGATTCCGTTCGATAGAATCAACTAGGTTAGCTACATTGCTTGTTGGCCGAGTCCGAATTTCTTCATCTTCCGACTCATCATCCCAACAATGCTTTGGATCTTTTCACTTTGTCATTTAGTTCGAGATCCCGTAGCTTGCTGCCGACATCCTCGGTGCTTGATTTTGTATCTTTCCTCGTTCTCGCAAACAAATTCATCAAAAACAACATGAGGGCTTTCCTCCACGCAAAGAGTTCGATAGTTAAAAACTCGAAGGCTTTCTCCGACTCGGGAGTATCCTAAGAATACTCCTTGATCAGATTTGCTATCAAAGACCTTCAACCGATCTTTCCCATTGTTGTGGATAAAGCAAGGACAAATAAAAATATGAAAATGAGAAATAGAAGGAATTCTCCCTTTCCACAGTTCGTATGGCGTCTTCATGTGTTGCTGTGTCAGTAGTGATCGATTCTGAGTGTAACAGGCGGTGTCAGTAGCATCAGCCCAAAACTTTGAGGGTAGTCCAGGACTGCGAGGAGCGTTCTTCTTTGCTTCTTTGAGTGTTCTGTTCTTACGTTCAGCAAGTCCGTTCTGCTGAGGGGTGCGCGCGGCTGATGTCTCGTGCTGAATTCCCTCTTTATCGCAGTATGTCTTAACTACTGAGTTTAGAAACTCTGTTCCTCTGTCTGAGCGTATCTTCTTAATCTTGATGTTCTTTTCCACACTGAGTTTCTTCAGTAGATTAGGTAACTCGGTCCCGAACATCGATTTGTTGGCGATGAAGATGACCCAAGTATATCTCGAGAAGTCGTCTATGACGACGAGGGCATACTTCTTGCCTCTTATAGTCACTGGAGAGACTGGCCCGAATAAGTCCATGTGAAGCAGCTGAAGGATTCCATCAGTGGAAGGTGACGGAATAGGTGGATTGCTACTCTTTGTTTGCTTTCCCTTCAGGCACGCTTCACAATTTCTGTCTTTGATAAACGATTCGTTGGGCAGTCCTCTGACTTTAGAGTTCTTGACAAGCTTGTTCATGGTCTTGAAGTTCAGGTGGCTGAGTCTCTTGTGCCATAGCCAGCCTGACTTGTTACCCGATTTAGTCCGTGCGAGCAAGCAAGCCTCGGGTTCCGCGGTATTCCGGTTGCAACATAGATGTTCTTCCTCCGCGAACCCGATAACACTGTTTTCCCCGTAGATTTGTCAACAATATCACGAAACCGGCGTCAAAGATTACTCTGTTAAGATTATCACGAAATTGATCGACCGAAAGGAGATTATGTTGAAGTCCTTCAACATATGTTACTCTTTAGGAACCGTGGCGAGTCCCAATGTTCGGCGTTCCGTATCCCCTTGTGTAGCCTTTGGAATTGTCACCGAATTCAACTCGGGACCATCTTCTTGTACGTAGTTGGTCGCCGAGGCTCTTCCGGTAGGTCATGTGTCTCGAGCAGCCGCCGTCCACTATCCACGGGTCCTTATGCACTCGCAAAACGGAGGCATTTTTAGGTACCCTTTGGTTCGATTGGGTCCTTACGAGGTTAGTGGGTGATTTCGGAACCCGGATCTGTCTCGGGACCTTAGAAGTTCCGAGACTTCTTCTTCCGAACCTTATCGGCTTTCTTCTCCACAGGACTTGGAGATACCGACTTTCTCGCGATAATTTTGGGTTCATGCGCTTTCTTCTTCCGAGTCTTAGCGCTTCTCCCGACCCCAGGCTCATAGTAGTACGAGCCGTACTTGAGCCGGGTGCTCATACAGATGGCTCCTTGTATCTTGTTCGCCCATCCGACCTTCTTGATTCCCCCCGAATTTGATCGCGGTGTCCTGGGCCGGAACCTTTGGTCACCGCTTGTTGCTACTCGGGCGAGGTGTAATTATTTTCTCGTTTGTTTTTCGCCCGAGGTGTGGTGTCGGCAGCTTGCACCTTTCCTCCGACGAACCTATCGCCCGGGGTTGCTTGAGCTTTTGGAGGTAGAAGCTTTGTGGGTATAGCCTAGACCTTCTTTCACGAGAAGTTGACCGTTGTGCTCTAAGCATGCTTTCAAGCTTCTCCTTAGCTCCCGTGTATTGTTCGATCATCAATCCTCTCCGGACTTCGTCACTCCTTCCGAGTAAGTCATAGTCATTCCGCACGTCCGCGAGCTTCGACCGAGCTTGGCTATTTCGGTCTCTTTCTCGAAATTGTCCTTGGTCGAACCGAGATCCGAGTCTCTTGAAGCCGAGACTTAGTCATGAGAGATTCAATCTCTTCCTTGAGTCTCGCAACTAGATCCATTGACTCAGTAGAGACTCGACAATCGAAGAAAGTCTCGATTCTCGGCCTTTACCTGTTCAAGTTCCCCGGATGGTTCTCGTTGAACTCTCTGCTCAGTGAATCCGTTCCTCTAGCGAGATCATCGTAGGCTTGTACCACATCTAGAGGATCATCCGTGACCGAGCACGTGTCTTGTGTGCTATGTGAAGAAGAGGTAATAATGCGTTTAGAATTTACCTCGGCCCTCTTCTCCGGCCATCGAGACGATTCGGCCGACTCATCGTGAACCGTCTCTCGCGACCTCAACCTGCGACGAACGCGGCTTCGTCTTCAGAAGAATACATGAATGTATCCTCCTCAATTGAGTTGTCGGATATCTCTCCGGCTATATAGGCTCGCCGTCTCTCGGCGAATTTCTTTCTCCCGGCTCGCCGTTCGCTCTTTGAGCACCGAGAGTTCGGGACAATCGTGCGATAGTGTCCCTCCTTCTTGCGGTTGTAGCGGGTAGATGTTCTGCTTGCTCTTACCAAATGAGTCTTTAGATGGACCGGCGACGAGACTCCGATTTCCCGCATTCGGTAGAAGGATTAGATTCTTCTTTCTTATGATAGTCTTTCTTACTCGAGGAAGAATCTCGGTTGTATTTCCTCGGCTTTCCGACTCTCTCCTTTTCCTCTCGATATTTGAGAGCCATCGGTGCTAGGCGATCGGGCCTCGAAGTCTCGAAGACTTTGCTGCGATGTGGCCACGGCTTTGCTTGAGGAAATAGGCTTGGCTCCGTATTGCTGATTGTTGCCTTGAAGGCG
The DNA here is from genome assembly GCA_028984105.1 of Lavandula angustifolia. Taxonomy (NCBI): domain Eukaryota; kingdom Viridiplantae; phylum Streptophyta; class Magnoliopsida; order Lamiales; family Lamiaceae; genus Lavandula; species Lavandula angustifolia. Next base: position 6,833,338 of record CM054826.1, on the reverse strand, counting down.
TGGTCGAACCGTGTGTCACCGGAGCGCTTAAGCACTTTTGGGGTAGGCTATGCTCGAACTCCTCCGATTTTAATTCCGAAAATATAACATCGGGAGTTAGAGCATTTAGATCGAGAGCGACGTAAATAAGTAGCAAATGGAAGCCACTTCGTCGGGGCAACGCTCTCAAGATCTTGGTGTTCATCTCCTTGTTGGTGAACGACCTCCCCAACCCATTGATAACATTGACTTGATTGGTGAATCGACACTCGGCTCGTCAATGGTTTCGAAGAGGCTCCATTGCAAAGGCGTCGAACTTCGAAGCTCTAGCTCGAGCTTGTTCTCTTTGATCTGAGGGGTTCCATGGCTCAGTACAGCCAAGGCGTCCCATAGCTCTTTCGCCGTTTTGCAATCTTGTACCCTTCCGAGATGTGAGTCACTGAGCGTAGTCAGTACGGCATTACGTGCAACTCGGTCAAGGTTGTGCAACTTCTTTTCTTCGGGCGTGAAGGCGATTTGTCTTTGGGAACCTTAGCACCGGTTTGTGCTCCCACGCCTCCTCCGAAGAAAAATACTACGCCGTCGATCATGGGAATGATCGGTCCCGACTCTCAGGACATCCGACATGCTTGTCGTGGAGTGACGTTAGGTGTGCCTCCATACGTACGCGCCATACCGTGTAGTTCTCTATTGAGAACATCGGCACCATCCTAATACACGACATATCGAGACATTGTAAGAGTAAGAGTATAAGGATGCTGAGAAGATGCTTATGCAGTGAAAACGGTTTTCGGGATCGGTTCGAGAGGACCAATATTTCGTAACCGGCGATCGGTTGAACACCGAATGCTCGATACCAATTGTTGGTCCGGAGACGAAAAGTCGGGTGTAGAGGGGGGGGGTGAATACACTCGAGCTCGTTTCTTTTTCTCGGTGAAGGTCAGTGAAGCCGATGTTTGCAAATCGATGAACGGTTGCCAAGTAAGCCTTCGATCACTTGGGGTCAAAGTGAGTCGGCTTCGAGCTCTTCTGCGGACCGATGTCGGTATACGAAACTCCGGTCGGAGACCGTAGTGCGGATAAGTGTTAGGCCCGGAGTCGTCTCTTTTGAAAACGCGTTTTTGCAAGTTAAATCTTTTGGTCATGCACTTTATAAAATACGTTTTATGCAAACTTATGATTTTCAAGTCGGTTGAATGCAATGCAATAAAACAAGAAAATGAACACAAGCGATTTAACGTGGTTCGGATACGCAAGATCCTACGTCCACGGTCCCGAACAAGGCAGGAGAACTTGTTGATTATTCCGAGCAAGCCTCGGCGGGGATACTGCGTGCCTTTGGACGGTTCCCTCTAAGTTATAGTCCTTAGCGACTTTACAATCCAAACCTAAGTTTAGAAGGGAGGGAATATTCTCCAACTGAGAAGGAGTTCTTACAACAAGAACAATTCACTAAATGTGAACTCCTTCGGATCTAAGCTATGAATCTAGCAATGAGCTTAGTCTAGAGAAGATAGGGATCAAAGTGCTCTAGAGAGATGAACTACAAGAAGTGTTCTATGAAAACTAGTTCGTCTCCCGGATAAGCTTGAAGGGTTCTAGAGCGTTGTGAGCTTGAATGATATCCCTTGATTTCGCGTATATTCCTCTTTTTGAAATCTTCAAATCCTTCTCTATTTATAGTTGTGAGTTGTGACATATGTCCGTTGGAGACGACGATGCCACGTGTCACAAGCGTCCAAAGAAAACGGCCACTATTCAACTTTGTTGCAGCAGGGCAGTTAATGCACTGTTCATGAGAGCAACTTTACTGTGTAGAGTAGGTAAGCGTTGTCGGCTTCTCATTGGTCGAGGTTTGTAGTTGGTGAGTGTCAGAGTTGACCGTTCAAACTACCTCGTATGTCTTCTGGCCGAACATTTGAAGGGACTTTAAGTCTTTGGGTCGCTTTTACGTCGGAATACGGTACTCGAAAGTCTGTCTTCTTCGGTCGAGTCGTCCGACCGATAAAGTGAGCTTCGATAGTCGGTTGGTCGATCTGCGAAGGTATACTTGCTTGCACTGGTTCTTCTACCGATGACCATCGGCTTGTAGAGAATGCTTCTGCGAGGTCCGGTCGGTCGATGCGGGATCTTCAACCGAGTTTGATATCAGCTGCTGACGAAGAATGCAAGCGATTACACTGATGACGTGGGGTTCTGAAAAGTATCTTCAGCGAAGATCGGTTCAACAACTACCCCGTACAGGACTTAGACAAAAATAATAAGCATTACATCACGTCTAACCTATACATCAGCTAATCCTATCGACACACTAATCTACTGATATCAGCTCGGTTTTGGGATCTTCAATTCCATAGTACTACTATGATTTCCCCCAATTTCTTTTAACCCTAGAACAGCTGAGTATCAATCTACTGACTCATATCCAACAAGAGTCACTGAGCGTAGTCAGTATAGCATTTCGCGCAACTCGGTCGAGGTTGTGCAGCTTTTTCTCTTCTGGCGTGAAGGATGTTTTGTCCTTGGAAACCTTAGCACCAGTCTGTGCTCCTCCACCTTCCGGTTCAGCATATTGTACGCTGTCGATCATGGGAATGATGGGTCCTGTCTCAAGGACGTCAAACATGCTGTCGTGCAGCGATGTGAGGTGTGCCTCCATTCTCACGCGCCATACCGTATAATTCTCCACTGAGAACATTGGTACTATCCGAATACCTGACATATCAGACATTATGTGAACGAGTATAAGGATGAATGAAGAGATGCTTGTGCAGAGAAAACGTTTTCAGGATCTGTTCGAGAAGACCAGTAGTATAGAACCGGTGATCAGTAGAACACCGTACGCTCTGATACCAATTGTTGGTCCGGAGACGATAGTCAGGTGTAGAGGGGGGGGGGTGAATACACCTGATCACAGTTTCTTTTTCTCAGAACGTGAAGGACAACTAAGCTGTTGGTTGCGACTGATGAACACTGCCAGATAGTAACCTTCGATCACGGGTCAGAGTGTGTCAGCTACTGAGCTCTCCTACTGACTTTAGTCAGTCGTTGAAACTCAATCGGAGATGTTGTGCGGATAAGTGTGGGGCCCGGAAATTCGTCTCAGTTTGAAAACGTGTTTTCGCAAGTTAAGAGTCTTTTGGCTGTGCGCTTTTAAAAATACGTTATATGCAAAGATATAATTTTAAATCAGTTTGTATGCAATGCAATAAAATAGTAAATAACACAAGCAGTTTAACGTGGTTCGGATACGCAAGATCCTACGTCCACGGTCCTGAACAAGGCAGGATAACTTGTTGATTATTCTGAGCAAGTCTCAGCAAGGAAACTGTACACTGGACATATCCTTCTAAGTTATAGTCCTTAGCGACTTTACAAATCAAACCGAAGTTTGAAGGGTGGGGATAATCTCCAACTAGAAGGAGTTCTTACAATAAGAACAATTTCACAGAATGTGAACTCCTTCAAATTTCTAAGCTATGAATATGGCAATGAGCTTAGCTAGAGAAGAAGGGATCTAAAGAACTCTAGAGTGAAGAACCAAGAATATTCTATGAAGGCTAGTTCTTCGCTGGATGATCTTTCAAATTTGCTAAAGTGTTTGAATGCTTGAGCTTTTTCCCTTGTGAATCCCGTGCGTGGAGCTCGGATTTCTTCTCTATTTATAGTTGTGAGCAGGCATATGTCCATTGGAGAAGACGATGCCACGTGTCACAAGCTTCCAAAGAAAACGGCCATAATTTTGAATTGTTGCAGCAGAGCAGTTAATACTGTACATGAGAGCAGGCTTTAGTTGTTTAGAGCAAGTAAAGCGTTGTCGGCTTCTCATTGGTCGAGGTTTGTGGTAGGTGGGAATGTGTCAGAGATAGAGTTGACTATTCCACATCCTCGTATGATCTTCTGCTGAACTTCGAAAAGACTTTTACGACTGGGTCGCTTTCTGTCGGATACCGTAGACTCAAGACAGTCTCTGTCTTCTTCGGCTGAGTCGGCTGACAAGCTGATAAGGCTTTGGTGGGTCAGCTGATGACTGCGAAGGAACTGAGCTTTGCATTATGTTCTTCTGCTGATAACTATCGGTCGATGGATTCGTCTCCTACTGAGGTGGAGATCAGCTGCTGGCTGAAGAACGCAAGCTCTTACATTGATGACGTGGGGTTCTGGAGAGTAACTTCGTCAGAAGATCAGTCCAACAGTTTACCCCGTACAGGACTTAGACAAAAAAGATAATCAAAACAAAATAAGTCTAACCTATACATCATCTAATCCTATCGACACACTGCACTACTGATATCAGCTGGGTTTGAGGATCTTCAATTACATAGTACTACTATGATTTCCCCCAATATTCTTTTAACCACTAGACAGCTGAATACCATCTACTGACTCATAACCCAACAATATATATATATATATATATATATATATATATATATATATATATATATATATATATATTAAACGTTTTTTCCAACAAAACCCTACGTGACGGTATGACGTAGATGAAGGGAGTAAAGACTGAAGAGTGAATACAATTTTTTATAAAAAATGAATAAAGTCCGTATTTATTTATCGCCACACCAATGCAAGACGAAATAGATAGAAAAAAGAAAGAATGAATATTGAATAAAAGGATGTCAATCTTAGGCAACTTAAAATCGAATTTGAATTTGAGATCATTTAACCAGATTTTTAGATTAGAATACATCGGTTTGACACAAAATCCGCGTTCAACTTTTTAAACGTGATTTGAATTTCTGATTCTAATGCCCTTGTATCAAACACATAATTACAAGAAAGACATAGTTACAAAAACAAGATTGAAAAAACATAATGCTTTATAACTCAACTTGTCAACAATCCATTTACTTATGAACATAAGCAATTAACTTCAGTGAATTGCATTATTGATGAACAATAAGCAACTTTAATTTACTCATGAATTTGAGAGGAAAATTTAGAAATCTCATGACACTGCACTTTAAAGACAAATGTACTGCACTTTAAAGGCAAAGATACTGCATTTTAAAGTGCAGTACTTAAAGTGCAATACATTTGTCTTTAAGTGCAGTACGTAAAGTGTAGTATTAAAGTGCAGTATATTTACCTTAAAAGTGCAATACGTTTGTCTTTAAAGTGCAGTGTTCGCACGATAAAGGATGTTCACATGGAAACCACTCTCTATATATAAATAAATATTTTAAATTTGTGTTTTTAGGTGTTTTTGGTCTAAATATATTTACTAATTAAGACTTATTTAGTGATATTATATTTTCTTTTACGAATAGCTGTTATATGTTGTTTGTAATTTATTCGAAAAATATATTACAAAACCATATTTTAACGACGCCTAGATTTAGACCGAGGATATTACGAAGAATAACAATCTCTAACTTAGAATTAATTAAGTATTTGAAAGATACAGTTTTTCATGCTTCAAATGTTGTTAATTTTACTTAAAGGACAATCAAGTATAAAAAAAATAAAAATACAAACATAACATATAAATGCATAAAGTTATATATGTTATATTATATATGTAACTCTATCAAAATAGATATCCAAAACTTTAAATTCTAGACCTTCACTAAAATTAAAATTAGTGACACGTAATATACATTTTTTAATATTTGTCCAAATTAACGGTCACATTCACACTAATTCTTAATTTTTACTTTAGAGTAAGTTGACAAATTCAAAAATCTCGGGAGGTGAATCCAAAAATTTTAATGGGATAAATGTATATATTACTAAAAATCGAAGACAATTCGTAGTATTACACGAAAATTCAGGGGGGCGGTCGCACCCACGCGCCCCCCTGTAAATCCACCTCTGGTCTTATTAGTCATAATATATATACGTATGCATGTTTCCACTAACATAACATGAAATGGACATTGTATGATTGGGTTTAATTAAGTCGAAGAATGAAACTTGATGTTATGAAATGAGTTTAATACCTATATATATCATCCACGAAAAAAAAAACAATTCAAACATGTATAAGCATTATATTGAATCATTGACAAACATATGCAACTTTAGTTGCTTATTGATGAAGATAGGCAAGTTTATTAAGTTGCATGAAATGAGACATAAAGAAGAGAAGATAGATGGATATGCATGCATGCATGTTGAACTAGCTAGAGCGCCGCAACTTCATCAACCTGAAAGTTGAAGTTGTAAGAATTGATTCCGGTGTAAACACCATCGGTATATTCAGTATGAGTAACGGTGCCGTCTGTGATATCCCGAATTTTCCCTATATGTATTTAAGAAGATTTATATAAGTTTTTAGAGTTTAGTACTATGATCTTTATACTTGAAATAAAGTTACGTTTAAATCCCAAATAGAATATCAAACTTTTATATAGAACATATGGTCGATCCTAGAAAAAAGATTTATAGATATAACACGTTAATTACGTATGGTAGAGGGCTTACACGTTAATATATATGGTAAATTTTAACGGTTGAAGGGAATAAACAATATAGGTTATTTATATGTTACCCTTCCACTTGTCAAAAGAAAAATATCTATAACATAATATTAATAAAAAAATATATAAAATAATATTTAAGGATTGTTTCAAAAGCTTGGAAGATTGAGATAACTCACTTTCCACGTGGTTACTCACAACCCATGCATGTGGTGAAAAGTGTGATTAAGTATATAACTTAGATACTTCTTCTTTGGGGCTATAAATAGAGGGGTTGGGTTGATGTTTTCTGCAGATAGGTTTGTGTTTTTAGTATTTAGGTTAGATTGATGTTTTTTGCAGATAGATTTGTGTTTTTAGAATTTAGGTTAGTATATAAGTCTTTTAGGTTCGGCTGAATAAAATATGTGGATATGCCTAATATTAATTTTTTTTAATGGATAAATGACTTGAGATATCCTCGTTACCCAATTAATCACTTAGCCTAACAAATTATGTATATTTTTGGAGTATTATTTAACTAGCAAGCCAATTCCAAATTGTCATCTCCATACATATCATTTATATATTAAGATTAATAGTTATAAAATAATTATATATATATACGTAGACAATTCCAAATTGTCATTCCATGCATATCACTTATAATATTTTATAATATTATATATATATGTATAAGTAGGTTGTGGAAAAAGATGAAAGAATAAATCAATAAACATATTAACTATCTCCTTCTCTCACGTTTTCCGAGACAAGAAGATAGATTCTTAATATAGGTTATTAATTAAACCCTCTTCACTCCATTCCAGACAGTTCATGTAGCTAAGGAAGATATGAAAATATTTCATCCACGTAACCAAGTTGGTTGATGGATTAGCCTATAAATAGCCCAAGCCATTCTCTCTTCTCCTACTGTTTCTTTCTCTCTCGACCCATCTCTATCTTCTTTTCTTTTTCTTGAGATCTCCTTTTCTCGTAGCCTTAACCAAAGAAGAATTTCAGGCTCTATTGACGAAGAAAGTTAGTACCCGATTTAAAAGCAAGTCAATATTGTTGCAGCTTCGAGGTGGGTTCTACTTTCTCAAAACTATTTTGAGTTATTGAGTTCTATGAAATGTTATGTTTATCCATGAAAATGTTTTTGTGTGTTCTACTTGTTTAATGCTCTGAATTTAATCGATCGAGATTCTTGACTGGCCTAACACGCTAGTGAGAATTGTGTACACCATTGTTAGTAGTGCAATGGGTTGATCGCCATTGTGTGCTAACCAGTTGGAGAGGACCTATGAGCTTCGGCTTTAAGTCTAACAGTTGGGCTCTCTAGGTCAAGACCCGAGATCAGATGTTTATGGGACTCACTGAGTTGTAGCCCAAAGTCCAAGAGTAAGGAGGTATAGAGTAAGAGTAACAGTAGAACGTGACAGTACGCACACAATGAGATAAATGTTGGTATGATTGGGATTGACTTTTATTTCAAAACCTTCCAAGTCATACGATTTATGCATGGATAAACTATTTATAAGAATGTTTATAAATTGTTTCACCCACTGAGTACACTAGTGCTCAGCCCAAACTATTTTCAAAATGTTTTCAGGTTGGGCGGACGGTGGTGACGAGCAAAGCTGAGGCGATGGTTTTTGATGTATATCTATATTATATATTGCTTCCGCTTAAGTTCAAATACTTTTATTAAGAACTCTGATGGGCTTATCTTGTGTATTATTTTTGGGCCCTGTAATACTTGCTTTAATGCTTAATTGATTAAAGACTCAACTTGAGTCGCGTCTTTGAATATAAAATTCTTGAGTACTGTTATCATCTTTGTTTTCGCATGATTCATCATTGAAAGATTTGTTACACCATTTATCGGGCATTCCTCTTGATTTATTCCAGATAATACAGACCCAATTTATTTCCCCGCTTCTTTTCTCCAACCCCCAGTCGCACCCTGATGATCGTGTCCTTCTCTGAAAATCGGGGTGTGACACCGTCAGTCGAGCTCATGTCTTCCTGTGTGTAGGTAAATGGAATATCATAGGAGCCCGTTGTCCCTACATAACTTATCTTCATCGTACTCTTTGGAGGTACTGGAACTGAACCGTTCCAATCGCCCCTTTTGAATTTGTTGTCGTGTTGGACCACTGGAACATACCGTTCACCTCGAACCCGATCTCGAACCCTTCCTTGGCAATCAGCGGTATACCGACCTCCAGAGTGATAGTCAGTCCCGCCGTTATCTATATGCTACGATTGAACGTGTAAGCGCTCTCCTCCGTATATGGGATCTCCACGGACGTATGAGCTTCCTGATCAGTATTATTAACCAGAGTCGATACGCCAGCTATGTATGGCCGCTCGTTGTACACTCGAGCATACTCCATCTGGTATGTCACATTGTACACCTTCCGCTCCAGCATGAGTTCATGTAGTGTCAACTTTGCATTTTTCGAGATCGTCGGGTCCCCAACATTCAGACAGCTGTCCTTCCATTTTGCCGAGAGAAGTTTCAAGAACTGGTCGTTGCCCTCACTGCGGAGAGCGATGGTGGTGTCGTCGACTTTCACCGGCCAGAAGATAGTGTTGCTGTCACCGGTTCCGGTATCGGCCGAGTCGGCCCATATCCAAGTAGGGCTGCCTCTCCAGAAAAGGTTGAAATGGTCTGACTTCACACGAACACGTCCGTCCGGTAGGAGGGTGAGTGTCTGGCCACAACGCTCGGCGTTGGGATCGTCCGATGAGAACTGCTGGTAGGCGTATCCTTCGATCATCACTGATTGAATGAACTTGTCGTTGTCACCTTTGAAGGCCACGTGGGTCGGTATCACTACAAAAAAACTGCGTTTTACTGATGGAAAATTTCATCGGTAAATAATCATTTTTCGTCGCTAAAAATGATACCGACGGAACACCTTTAGTCGTTGTTGGCCTTGTCAGTAATTTGTACCGACGGAATTTAGTCTGTCGGTAACATTTACCGACGGAATTACGATTGAACAACCGTCATAAAAATTTAACCGGTGACCACCGCCGACAAGCTCAGTTCGACGGCTTACTGATGGAATATTTCGTCGATAATATTACCAACGGAACATTCCGTCTGCAATTTCTGTTACAAGGGACTGGGGACCGACGGAAATTTCCATCGGTAATAACCGTTGACACCATACCGACGAAAATTTCCGTCGGTATTCCGTTGGTAAGAACTATTTTTTTACGGCAGTTTCGCTTGTTTTTTTGTACCTAGTTACGACAACCTGTAATATTTCTTCATAACAAACAAAACCAACATTCAACGAACTAGTAATAAGCACAAATATAATGAAAGGCTTAAACAATTAACTAAACGAAGTAGTAATCACAAATAATCACAAATAAGCACAAATATATCTCAACTTATAACATAACGAAATGTGTGTTCAAAAGTAGTTGTTAATATCAAACATCTAGAAAGGCTAGGAATGTCAGTCAAGCAGGATGTGTGGACTGATGTGAGTTAGAGTTCTCATCGCGTCTGCTCAAGGGATCCTGCGAAGCGGCGGCCAATCACGAGATGAGCCTCTCCAAGCCATCGACCTTGGACTCCAATGCCCGTCTGGCCTCTCGCCCCGACTCTACTATCGCCTAAAGCTCATGCACAGAAGGTTGAGTTGTATCATCTAAGTCGGTCGTCTGGCTCGAGGTCGCATGAGGATTCCCGTAGAGGCGCTGCTTCTTATCCTTGGCCCCGTCTACCCTCAAAAAGATATCGGTCAAATCTGCACCTGGTCCCTCAAGAGCTGCAATCTGCTTAACGTCTTCCTAAAGTTCAAACCACAAAAAAACATAATCTTAATTATAGGGAAATGTGATTTGCAATTGCAATAGATTTTATATTTTCGAAAACTTACATGAATCTTCAAAGCCTTCATGTTAGAGGATTTTCCATTTTTAAAGTGAATTGCCATGAATGTGTCATAGTGTGCCTTATGAAGCGGAATGCCTTTCTCAAGCGCCTATTCACAATTAATACAATCATTAAGGCTATTACCGAATAATAAGTTTATAATATATAGGAAACAAGTTAATTAATTAATACTTACAATCTTCTGCCCATATTGGTTAGAAGACCTGGACCCTCCCTTATGCTTGTTGATGCCGCAATCAGGCTCCGACTCCGACAATCTATTAGCACTTGTTTTTGCCGACTTCTCTCGTGCCTCTGCAGAATCCCAATATGCACATAAAGAGGTCCACCTCTCCTCAGTCATACCATCTGGCTTCCCTTTAGCTTTTCTTTTTTTGAGGTCGTTATTCCAAATGAAAATCTCTTTGAAGCCCTCTTCTGCCACATGGCATGCACCTGCTTCTCCTATTGAGGAGGCCAATAGAAGTATTTCTGAAAAAATAATGGTTAATTATTTTATGTAAAAGTGTATACATAGTTTGTTCAAATAAAGAAAAATAAAGAAATCTGACCCGGAATTCTTCGAAATGCTGCTCCTTCACTTTACTGGGAGTTTTAGCCCAAGTAAACCAGTGGGATTGTGTATATCATTGAAAGTATTCAAGATCGCGTGTACAAACCCCGGGGGTTCAAACAAAGTCCTTTAAAAAATCAATTATTGTAAATCAAATATAAATTGAATAGTAAGGAACGTAAATCAATTAATCAATAGTAAGGAACTAAAATCATAAATAAAGTAATTACCCATGGAACATCTGGAACGGTGTCCTGGTATCCGGTGCACTGGACCCTTCAGATGAAGGGGTATCCACTCTAAAGACTCTATGTTTATATCAACGGAGCCTGACCCACTCCCCCCAGTTGAAGATCCAGAAATACGTCGTCCTCCTCTCCCTCTAGGTGTAGCCATTTACCTAAAGTATTAAAAACGTTTAATAAACATCATATAAAAAATAATGAACATAAATTTATGTTGGTATGATATAAAAATAACATGTAAGTTAAAAAATCTGTTACTATTCATATTCATCACTATTAACCTCCTCTTCCGAAGATAATTCGTCTGTATCTTGTTCACCAACATATTGTCTATTACTATCGTTTGATCTTGTTGTTGGACTAGTGGAATGTCATCTTCATTAGGGATGTATTGACTGACAACGGGGTTACCTAACACCTCCTCCTCTTGAAAAGCGTCATCCAATGACGAACTAGGTGACGTCATTGACACTTCGACCTTGTGTCTAGGCTTCACTTTGCATGCTTCCCACCAATCCTTTTTGGTTTTGTTCAAGCTAGGATAAGAACAATAGTATACTTGATGTGCTTGGTCTGCTAGAACAAATATATCGGAGTTGGTCAGCACCTACTTGTAATTTATGGAGACCAACTTGAAGTCTCGGTGTACTACAGTCCCCTTAGCTTGCGGGTCAAACCACCTACAGTTATACAAAACCGTTCTTCTAATTGGTAGCCCCGAATACTCAACCTCACACACTTCTAGTAGTTGCCCATAATAATCCATCTCCCCAGAACCATAATTCTGTCCATTTATGTAAACTCCACTATTCATAGTTAATTTTCCTTCTCCGTGTGACACGGTGTGAAACTTGTAGCCGTTAACAACATATCCAGGATAGGTCTTCACCTTCATCAAAGGCCCTTTTGAAAGATCAAGAATATACTTGTTCGATTCATTGCAATGCAAAGAGGAGACTAATATTAAGTTAATAGATAAAACAACTAAAAGTATTACTTCTATATCATAATTAATTTAGTGGAGAAATAGGTTTTCTAGAGTCATACATATGCTCTGAACCATGAAGCAAATTCAAAAGTGAACTTCTTTCCCAAATCTGTACTTGATATATTTGGACACTCATCTCGTACTTGCTCCTCAAATATGCTGGGAAAGTTGACTCACCGAACATTAGAATAAAACCATTGGTTTATTTCTAACAAATATTAGAAATAAATACTCACTTTTGATATGGTATGACCTCTTCACAGTTTAGCAGAATGTATAAATGGGTCGCCTCGTACTCTTTCGTGTTGAAATACCGCACTGACTGCGCACCAATAGATCGCCGTTTGGTTTTGAAAATATTGAGTCTATGTGGGTCATCATCATACATACTCCCCTGAGGCTCTCATCCTTGTGTTGATATGATCTTCAAAATAGTATGAGCAAAAATTGGAAGCTTCTTCTGCTAAGTAAGCACAACATATGGAACCCTCGACTTGTGCCTTATTCCTTACATATTTTTTTAGCTTCCCTAAATACCTACGAAATTAGGTGTAATCAAAATATTAAAACTATATAGATTATGAAAAAATAAATACACCGGTAGATACCTTTCGAAGGGGTACATCCATCGAAATTGAACGGGTCCAGCTAGGCGAGCTTCGTCGGCTAAATGAATTGGTAAATGCTCCATTGAATCGAAGAAGCTCGGAGGGAAAAATCGCTCTAGCTTGCATAATGTAATCGGGATGCTCTCATTTAATTTCCCCATGTCCTCTATATTGATAGCACGAGAAGTCAAGTCTTTAAAGAATAGACTTAACTCTGTAATCGCCCTCCAAACATGGTGTGGAAGAAGTTCATGAAAGGCAACAAGAAGGATCCGTTGCATGAACACATGGCAATCGTGACTCTTCATTCCAAACATCTTTAGCTTGTTTATATCCATGCATTTCCTCATGTTAGAAACATATCCATCTGGAAATTTCAAATCCTTAACCTATTCAATTAATGCATTCTTCTCACGACGGTCAAGCATGTAACACGCTTTTGGATAATTTCTCGCATCAAGATGAATCTTCTTCAACTCTGGTCTAGTACAATATTTATTTAGCTCCTCTCTAGACTTGCTAGTATCTTTTGTTTTTCCAGGCACGTTAAGCACCGTGTTGAACACATTGTCGAACACATTCTTCTCAATGTGCATGACATCCGCATTATGTCGAACTAGCAAAAACTTCCAATAAGGAAGATCCCAAAAAATACTTATTTTCTTCCAACTCTGTAGGAGCATGCCCGGGAGATATAATTGTTTGTACCTTCGGTATCCTCTCGTTACTTTAATAAAACCATATTCCTCGAGGTTGGAGAGTACCTCCTCTCCTGTTCTCATATCAGGTGCAGAACGTGCGACGACCATATTCGATCTAAATGACTTCTTGTCGTCTGCAAGCATGGCTCAGTGGAAAAAACTTTTTGTAGTTGTCAAACCACGACTGCTTACCACTCTTTTCTAGACAAAATGATTCTAATTCCTCCATGCAATGTGGGCAAGCATATTGTCCATGTGTACTCCATCCTGATAACATAGAATATGCTGGAAAGTCACTAATGGTCCACATCAAAGCTGCATGCATCCGAAAGTTTTGTTTCTTGAATACATCATATGTATCAATTCCATTTTCCCACAGCTCGATCAACTCTGCTATCAAAGGTTGCAAAAATACATCCAACTTATCTTTCGGATTGGATGGACCTGGCACCAACACTGTGAGGAACATAAACTGTTCCTTCATACACATCCATGGTGGTAGATTGTAAGGTGTAACAATGACATGCCATAACGAATATTGTGTTCCAGATTGTCCGAAAGATTGAAAGCCATCTGAGGAAAGGCCTAGCCTAACATTTCTTATCTCAGAAGCAAATTGGGGAAAAATGTGGTCCAATTGTTTCCATGCCGGAGAGTCTGCAGAATGACGCATCACACCATCATCTTTAATTGAAGCATGTCAACGCATATGCTCTACCTTGGCATTCGAAGCATACATCCGTTGCAATCGAGGTGATAAAGGAAAATAGTACATTTTCTTGGCCGGTACTAATGATTTTCCCCCTTTACTTCTAGACTGCTTGCTATTAACCTTGTACCATGGAGTATCACAGAACTTACAAATCTGCAATTCTTCGTATTCTCTCCAATAGATCATGCAACCATTAGGACAACAATGGATCTTCTGAATAGGTAAACCCATACCGCATACAAGCGATCTCTTTGATTCATTGTAGTTTCTCAGAACCAAGATCCCGGTAGGTAACATTTCTCCAATCATCTTGCTCATCCGATCATAGCCGCTCTGTGACATTTGCGTTTCTGCCTTCAAGGTCATCATTTGAACTGTTGCAGCCAACTGTGAATAAGTTTCGTAACCAGGATACAACTGAGTATCTGCGCAAGACGTAGCATTTCATATGTCTTCCGTACTTATTCATTTGGTGGTTCCTCGGTGTTTTCAACATTGTAATGCGGACCGGCATGGTCCGTCACCATTGTATAGTATGAACTTGTTCTCTGCTCCTTATTATCCATATTCGTACCGCCGTCATTGTACGAACATACGTGCATCTCCCCGTGAGAAGACCAAACATGGTATTTTTTGACAAACCCATTCATTCGAAGGTATATTCTTACATCTTTTGGACTAAAGAACTTTTTGTTCTTGCACGTCTTACATGAACACCTGATTTTATTCCCGTCCATAAAGGTCGTTTGGTTACAAGCCCAATCAATGAAATCGTCAATGCCAGCGATATGTTCGGGATGCAATCCACCATCAGACGACCACCGCTTATACATCCACAAACGGCTCATTTTTTGTTAACCTAATAAAAAGTTGATGAAATAATTAGACTAAAATTAAGTCACTGCCTCTGTTCAACAAAGACAGTGACTAATAGTTATAAATTCAATATAGTTATGCCACCTTGGTTTGTTAAAGTACTTGAATATAACTACATTTCTTAAGCAACATGTCCTCAATAATTAATTATCCTGGTTATTCTCTTTTCAAATGCGCATAAATCATTTTCCAAATAAAGTGCTTATATAACTAGAATCTAATTACTACAAATTCATCTATGCCTCATTAAATACATGTTTCTCTCTCATCCAAAAATAGAATTTTTGGTTGTTAAAATGCATGCATTTGTGTTGCAAACTGCAAATATACTGGATAAAAGGTGACCAGGGCATATAAGTAGAATATACGTTATATTGTCTCATTCTAAGAGCGTATTCTAAATAACACAAATAAAATCACTGAGACCGAAGGGATTGGAACGGTTCTTTTAATGTTTCAACCTGAAATGGTTCATCTGATTATCTTCAAATGATAATACGACTGACATCTTTGTAAGAAAGGAAGCCAAGATCAAAGACCCAAGTAACTTTTGGTTGCAAATGTATGGACAAAAGCCTTATGAGATATGTAACCAACTTTTTAACAACTATGTATGACAGAATATTGTTAGGAACTCATAATCCAGGACAATGAGACCAATTTAGGTACAGCTGATAAGCAGTTAACATTTATACGAAGTGTAAACTGGCAGCATTAGTCTCCTAAGGATAAGTTGGCTGTTTCTTTTACTACGTACAACTTGATCTCCCAATCTTAGAATAACATATGGATCTGTTTTGCCTGAAAATGTATGGCATGAAATTTCGTGACTATACTACTGCGTGCAAAAATGTATATGAATCAGAAAGCCCTAATAGAAGCGATGAAGCCATTAATTTAGAAATAGAGTAAAATTCATGCCATAGAAATATATAATTAAGTTTTCGAGCATCCAGAAGTGTCACGGACAATTCTCCAGGAAATAACAGTAGCAAGAAATTTCAAAAACAAGTCAATTGGAGCCATACATACCGTCGAGTGCGTGTCTTTGCACCAGCTGGGAGGCAGCGGCAGCAGCGGAAGCTCAACGATGGGGGCGGCACGGTGGTGCTGGCCGAGGCAGAGGACGACTTCGGTGGAGGACGAATTCGCCGGAAAAGGACGAATTCGCTGGCTGGATCTTAGGCATATAGGACGAATTCGCCGGAAAGACACGAATTCGCTGGCCGAGGGAGACCAATTGGCCGAGGAGAGGATGAAACCGGCGGCTGGATCTGTGTTTTGAAAGAGAGGATATCGAATTCGTAATATGATATAGTATTCTTTTAGAATTAGGGCATCATCGAGGGAATATCGACGGATATGTCCATCGGTTTAAAATTTTTAAATATTAAAAATATTATTTAATAAATATCGACGGACATTATCCGTCGAAAATAATAAAAAAAAAATTAGAAATAAAAAGAAATAAATAACGACGGTAATATTCCGTCGTTATAATTAAAGACGGATAAATCCGTCGGAAATCCGTCTGTACGCATAAAACTTAAAATCCCTTAGGTCCGTCGGAAATTCCGTCAGTATAAGGCAGAATTCTTGTAGTGTATTATTAGAATGGAGAAAGTACTAGTTTCATTTTAAAATTGTCGACAAAATTCTCGGCCGTACCGATTAAAAAGGGTATTATTTTTTATTGAATGGAGTTTAGCCGTTGAAACAACAAGAAATACAACAATTTATAAATTAAGTTTCTAAAGCTAAAACTACATGATTTTAATTAACGTACAACATAGACGTTACATTAAATATTGCAAACAATATAAAGGCAATAAACTATGATATAACATAAAACTTACAATTGTTTCCTCTTGCAAGAGCAAAGACTTGAAATTTGAAATGGTTTTGGAGAACTCAACATCCCTATTTATAGATGAATCACGAACCTTATCAATTACGCATTTTGTGTATTCACCATAAAATTTTCTCATCATATAAAAAAAGGATATTATAACGTGCAAAATAATTTATTGCAGTGGCCGGAGCTAAAATTTATTCGACAAAGACATATATAAGTGAAAACAAAAGCCACGTTTCTACTCGGCATAATATTATTTTCATCAAAAATTGATTTTTACTAATATCGCTTTTCATCTTATGTCGTTATATACTTTAAAAAGTTTGCCTACAAAAGCAGTGTTTATCAATTGCATCGCATATCCACCGCATAAAATGTTGGATAGCTGCAACGTGCAAAATAGTAGTTTATTTTGCAGCAACGATTAATTATTGGTAAGTTGGTCGATATGATTCCCAAATATTTAACTTTTGACTAAATACCCTAAATTCAAATTTTTTTCCTGACAAATTCACCAAAAGATTAATTTTGGCCAAATAGTATTTCAGTTAATTTTTCACCCAGTCGACATATTAAAACATGAAAATTAAAAAGGATGAAGGTAATTTCGCAAAAAATCAAACGGCCAATTTGATCCAAATATTATTTTTACCAGATTGGGATAAAGATATTAGCCAAATTAGTCTTCTGAAAATTTTATTCGTATTTTCTTTTTAAGGTGGACCATTTTTTTATTTTATGAAGAGAAACCCGTAGCCGCGCACATGATAAACATCGCTCCTGTGCAATAGCCTGCAAACCACACAAAAGAGTTAAACCATCCTTAATGTGACAGACATCTTAAAACATGAAAATTAAAAATGATGAAGGTAATTTCGCAAAAAACCAAACGGCCAATTTGATCCAACCTATCGATCCTAGACCACCCACCTTCACCGCTATGACATCCCAAGGGGACATGATGGACCACTTCTTTTTTTCTCGTACACCTTGTCTTTGTTTAAAAGTTCAAGACAAAAACAACGTTTTTTTTGTATCATAACGATGGACCACTTTGAGCCTAATTTTTATCTATAAAAAAAATATTAGAAAATTTTGAAGCCAACTTATTTTTATTTTACATTATTTTTTAAAACATTTAATGGATCATTTCGAGAAAATAAAATTGGGTCGTTATTAATCATAATTTGTGTACAATGTTTCTACTAGGTTGGGCCTATTTTTAAATGTATCCGTTTTTAAACATCGAAATGCCGGTGACGATTTACAAATATTCATCAAAATTTGTTGATTCGCTTATGAATACCGAAAGTTGATCTTCGTTAACCCATTGATTAAACGCATGAATATTTAGGATAACGACATCTAAAATCGGTCCACGGAAGGGAATCAATAAAAGAATCGATTTATGATAATGCCTCTTCATCATTATCCCCGAGTCGGAAGAAATTCCTCCTCGAATTTGCAACATTCAAAAATCTACCATTGTAAGGAAAAACCAACCTTTGAGCCCAACAACAACCAGCCTACAACGATGTTGGAGCTTAATTATAATTAAATTAGCCCACTCCTCCGATCTTGAATAAACCAAGATCTTCACAAGACAAATGAACGAAAATGAAGCCCCGGAAATCTGCGCAGAAAATAGTATTGCAACGGCGGTGGCTGTTGAGTGCTGATGGCGGATGGAGTAGCGCAAGTACTTTCCGGAGGCAGCACCAGCGCCACAAGCAGAGTAGAACAGATTTGTGCTAAATCGAACGGCGCTGGAGGCGCGACAGCAGGCCGTGGCTGCGGCGATGAACGCAAAGTTGGCCGGTGGTGGGCGGATCCTTGACGTTTGCCTATTTTTTTTTTTATTATTTTTGTCTCTACAACATATAGAATCGGAACTGGATCGGCGGAGCTCTCCTCAAACGCCGGATTCGGCTCTAATACCAGCGGAATGATGACATGTTCCATTTAGTCTAAGAATGCCCAACCAACAATAAAATCAACACAAAATATAAGATAGATAAATAGAGATAAAAGGATAGGTGATCGAGCCCATTGATTTTTTAGAATACTGGACACGATTACAAATATTAATCAATGTTATGTTGATTCGCGCACGATTACAAATATTAATCAAAGTTCTGTTGATTCGTGCACGAATACCTAGGATAACGGCATTCAAAGCCGGTCAGTCTAACGGAAGAGAATGGAGAACGAATGGTTCCACTATCGATTTCTTTTAATCTTCAAATATACTAAGCTAAAACATAAAAGAGCTTTATATAGGCTCACAATAATAAACATTAAAAGTTAGCGATAAATAAAAAATGATTATTTATACTGCTTTTTGAAATTTTTCATGTGACTCTTCAATTTATGATATGCCTTTTCATCTTACATTGCGCAATTATAAAACAAATTCATAGTTTGGCCAATCCTTAAGCAATTAAAAATAAATCAAAATCAGAAATATCCAAACTCGATCAACAAAGAAATACTTAGAGAATAAGTTTGAGCAATTAAAAAATCAAAATTGATAACGAGTGCCGTCGCTTCAAAATTCTCTAGACATAGAAACTAATCAATTAATCCATAATTAACTAACAGAGAAGTAGATAATTTAAAGTCGAGGCTTTCCTTGGCATAAAAGCTTGTGTATCATTTTCATATACTTTTGTGTATCATACCACAAGCGATATTGACATGTATTAAATATGGTCCACTTGATTTAATGAGAAATGCCACATGTCAATATTTTTGTGGTATGGTAGACATAAAGGTATACGAAAATGGTACATACAAGCCGCTTCGTTTCCTTGGACAATGATATAAGGAAAGGTGAAGGATTGGAATCAAAGATGATATTGTGTTGGTGATGGGAAGAGTCAATGATGAAGAAGTGGTGGTGTGTGTAAATATATTAAATTCTCCGTACATGGAAAAGATTGGTTAGATTATGATTAGAAAAAAAAAATCTATCTATTTTTTCTTTTTTTAAGAATTTTTAAAAAATCAATCCAAATATGAAATTTTAAATTTTCAGAATCACGTTACTTTTCTATTACTATGTACCAAGCGTACCAAACGATCCCTTAAATCATCAACCAATATACATTTATTTAATTTAATTCTTAATTTGATTAAATTAGTCTATTTGATTTATAAACTGATCAATTGAACTAAAAACATAAAAAATAGAAATCTATTTATCAAAATAACTAAATTATACACTCCATATGTGTCAAGAAGCACAGTAAAAATGAATAGCTCATACCTCATTGTCAATTAAGAAGAAACTTTGTTCCTTGAAGTAGCAGATGAATTTAAATAAAAATCACTTCTTGTTTGATGCTTACCTTCGAACCAGTACTCAAGTTGTGAAAAAAAATATGATACAAGAAATACATAATTAATCACCGGCATGGAACCAGTAGCCGTGACCGACGTGGTTATTGTTGCAAAACTGGTGGAAGAAATGAAGAAGATGCATCTTCCTAACTGTTTCAGTAGGTTGAAGATGGTTCAGTAGACGAAGATGCTCAGGAGCCGTTGGATCTATTCAGTTGGAAATCTACGGCTTACTTATAAAAACGCGTTTCTGTGTTTTACGTTTCTATGCTTTTATTTTTTTTCCCGACCATTATGTTCGTTAGGTTTACTGTGTCACGCCCCAATTCCCAAAGGAAGACATGTGGGCCGGAGCGCGATTGGGGAGGGGTGAAAGAAGTGGAAAAGAAAGGGGAAGAACTCGAAGAACAACCAGGAATTTAGTAAACTCGTATTTATATAATCAAGATCAAACTTCCATCCAACTACCTCAGTAGAAACAAGAGAGGTAGTGCGTAATATACATAGTGATAAAGCAGAAACGTTTCAAAATAGACGGCTATTCGTACAACAATATAACAAACTAACTCAGCACATTCACTTCCACACTGCCATCTTCAATCTGCAAAATCATTTTGAAAACATTTGGGCTGAGCACTAACGTACTCAGTGGGTAAAGCAGCTGACAATAAACTTCCGAAAATCATTTTTAAACAATGAAATGTTCATGCATCACTGATATAACATAGACAGTTTTTAAAACCAAAAGCAGTCTATGTATACGGAAACATATACTTTGGTCATTTCCTTTCAGCTATTGGTGCATTTTACACTTTTTCTCTTCATTAGACTTAGGGAAACACATTCACCTAAGAATAATCTCGTTCCCTTCATTAGACTTGGGAAAACAAATTCACCCAAGACTAACTTCGTGACGTTTGGTGTACACTAACCCTGGCTACGTCTAGCTCAGGATCCGATCGTTTCATCTCATATTGGCAAATCCAATTTCATTCAAGTAGATGCACTTATCCAATAGCGAGTAAAACATTTCATGAACATTCATAACTTTAATTCGCATAAATATCAGAGCTTAATAACTCTAACATAAATTTCTTAAATAAAATATAACCCACCTTGCACCTCAATTTGATGCTCGAATCTCGACCCGAACCTGCGCCAAATACCTTGTGCGCAGTTCCGTCACATGCATTTCAAAGGCTTATAACTTTCGGGTTTGAAGTCCAAATTTGAAATTTGAGGATAGAGTTGTAAAGCTAACGACCAGAATTTCCAACGGTATATAATATGACAGGGTTTGGACAAAAGAATAGATCAGAAATCGAGTTGATACATTCAATGGAAAATTGAGTTTTATCGACAAACCCACAACTTGTAGGACTTATATCTTTCACCTCCGAACTCGGTTTTACAAACCGAAGGTGTTTCTAGAAAGCTAATGATGAGAGGTTTCCAACGGTATTTTATATACCGGGATTTGGTGAACAAAACCGAGTAGAATTCAAGCTGGAGGAATTCGCTGCCCTGTTTCAGAGAGAATAGAGATCGCAACCGCCACCCCAACTTCTAGGACCCATAACTTTCGGGTACGATCTCTGATTTACAAACCGAAGGTGGTGTTGGAAAGACAACGAAAAGAGCTTTCCGACGATATATAATATGTTGGATTTTGTATAAAGGAAACGAGCAGAATTGGGTTTCAAAGTCGCTGCTCTGCTCACGGGAAAACAAACCCGCAGCCGTAGTCTACTAACACCTCAACTTTCGGGAGCCATAACTTTCAAATCCGAACTCGGAATTATGAATATAAGGTGGCATTGGAAAGCTAGAAACGAGGTCTTTCTAATGGTGTGTAACTCAATGATGTTTAAACAACAGAAAAGAGCAGAATTTTGATTCAAAATGACCGGTTGGGAAATTAAAACAGAACACACGCAGACTTTCAACGTAACTTCGGCGACGGCCTCCCGCCGCCGCCACTAACTCCTACCCCTCGGAGACATTTCGTCTCTTCCGACATAGTGACCAGAGAACATAAAACCATACAATCAAATCCACAAGACGAAGGTCGAACTAGATGTACCTCACATAATTAGGACATCAACAACTATTAAGATAAGAGATGGAATTAAGTACGATAAGCTTACCTCACAAATCTGTAGATGAGCTCACGGGAGAGACGGAATGAGGAAGTAAAGAGTGAGGCGGTGAGAAGGAGAAACAACGAGAATGAGGGAGATCCGGATGAAATAGATATTGTGCACGCCGTTCCCCTTCTTATCCTAACTTATGATTTACTATTTTTAGTAAATCCAAATAGCTTTATTATTTAATAAAAAACTTAGTATTGAAGAAAGATATTTATATATTATAACAATTAACTTTTTTTTTATATCTATATCTTTAGAGATTTGAATCCACTAATAATTTATTTAACTAATTTATTCTTATTTAACTAAATTGAGAATTTCGGGATATCACATACTGTTTTTCGCCCATCTACATATATTGGGCATTGCTATGTTTGTGATCAATTTACAGCAATAAAATTATTCTTTTCCATCTTCCTCTTCCTCAGATCTAGATCTAGATCTAGATCTGAATCTCCCTCTTGTTCTTCGTTTGCAACATGGTATCAGAGCTCTAAAGTCCTTCTTCCCTTATCAATCATCATGGTTCGCCCACCTAAATCTGCATGGGTTGCCGTCGTATCTGGCACCCCTGGAGCTGGATCGAACGTCAGAGGTGGTGAATCCAACACCACCAGCACCGGTTCTCACTCTACACAAACCCAAAACAGTCGGATCAAAGATGTGTATGCTATTTCACCTCACGATCATGTCGGTATTAAATTAGTTGGAGCACATTTCAATGGATCTAACTATTATGCTTGGAGCCGTGCTATTCGTCGTGTACTTGCTGCACGAAATAAACTTGCCTTCATTGATGGTAAGGTCCCACAACCTACTTCTGAGGAAGATGAAAACTATCATGAATGGGTTCAAGCAGATTACTTAGTTACTACTTGGATCACCAACTGTATTACTCAAAATATATGTGACTATGTTGTTTATGCTGAATCTTCTTACCACCTTTGGCTAGTACTTAAACAAAGGTATGATCAAAGCAATGGATCTAAGGTGTTGAAACTAAACAAAGAATTAAATGCCTTTACACAGGGAAATCTACCTGTTCGGTCTTACTATACTCGATTGAATGTGTTGTGGGATGAACTTGAACTGCTTTTGCCTCATCCCACTTGTGTGTGTGGAAAATGCACATGTGGAGTTATAGCCAAAGTTACTGCTCTAACTGAGAGTGAGCGGTTTTTTCAATTTCTTCTTGGTCTTAATGACAGTTATGAAACTGTGCTTAGCCAAATACTGGTTCAGGATCCATTACCTTCAGTTGACCGTGCCTATTCTCTTGTGGTGTCTAGTGAAGATTCTAAGAAGGTCACCCATATGTAGGGGTGTTCGGTACGGTATACCGTAATATTTTTCTCATACCGCTTACCGTACCGAAAATGTTCGGTATGGGAAAATGCATACCGTTACCGTACCGATAACTTCGGTATACCATAGTTCGGTATACCGAAAGTTCGGTATGAGCAATCTCTATACCGTTGCCATACCGCTCTTTCGGTATACCATACCGTACTTCGGTATACCGAAAGTTTCGATATATCAAAGCAAACGGTATACCAAAACGGACGGTATACCGAAAATATAACATTATACCAAAGCACACGATATACCGATAAACTTGTCATGAAATAGAATATGCCGATGCAGAAAACATGCAAATCTCATCCAAAAAAGTGTCTAAGATAATCAGTAGAACATGCTAATACATAAAATAAAACACAACCCAACAAGGGCAAATTCCATCAAACATCTCAAAAAACTATTCAAATAATTGGTATGCATTACTTATGTAATTTAAAATTTTTTGATTTCATTTCATGGTTTAATAAAAAAATAATGCGAATTTTGCTAAATAAAGTTATGTCATTTAACTGGTATGTACGGACTACGGTTAATTTATTAGACAAACATTAATCTATAAATGTATAATATAACGTTAAGATTTGTATAATGGATAGTTCGATATACATCGGTATAGTTCGATACAAATTGGTATAGTTTGGTATGAATCGGTATAGTTCGGTTCGAATCGGTATAGTTCGATATATCGGTATACGACATATACCGACATTTGGTATGAATCGGTATATTTCGGTTCGAATCGGTATAGTTCGATATATCGGTATACGACATATACCGATATTTGGTATGAATCGGTATATTTTGGTTCGAATCGGTATAGTTCGATATATCGGTATACGGCATATACCGACATTTGGTATGAATTGATATATTTCGGTATATGGTATATACCGATGTTCGGTACGAATCGATTTACTTCGGTATACCGTGTGTACCGCGGTATATCGGTACACGGTATGTACCGAGGTTCGGTATGTTCAGTATACCGTTGCATACCGCGGTATGAGAGATCTCATACCATTGCCGTACCGAAAAACTTCGGTACGGTATGATACCGTACCGAAAATCATTGTATACCAAATTTTCGATATTTTCGCTATTTTTTTGGTACGGTACATGCGGTATACCAATTTTTCGATATACCGTAACACCCCTACCCATATGAATCAATCTCCTTCTGATCAATCTGTTATGAATGTTGGCAGTGGACAGTCTGTTTCTTCTACAGAACAATTAGTCTGCACTACTAAAGGGAATACTATATTTTCCAAAGACAGTAAGACAAACTCTCTCAAACCCCGCCTGACCAAAGAAGAGAGAAAGAGACTGAAGTGCTCCTACTGTGAACGTATGGGGCATGAGAGGAGTGAATGTTTCAAACTTAATGGTATTCCAGAGTGGTTGAAGAAGAACAAAGAAATGACTAAAAAAGGACAAACTAATTGTGTTACTCAATTTGAGGAGCTTGTTGAAAGAAATCCTCCTCAGGATTCAGCAAAATTGATTCAAGAGCTGGAACTGGCACTGGACAAACTCAAAAGTTCTAGTTATTCTCCAGCCACTGCCAACATTGTTCAGACCTATACTCCTCTGAATGCCCTTGAAAAACACTATGCCTTTAGCCTCTATAGTGATCTTCAAAAAGAAAGTGTATGGATTATGGACTCTGGTGTCAGCAGCCATATTTGCTGCAATGCCAGTTTCATTACTGATCTTAAGCCTCTCTGCTCCCCTCAATGTGTCTACCTTCCTAATGGTGCCTCACAACTCATATTTGAAGTTGGAAAAGTCACAGTTAACAAAGACATCTTTCTGGAAGATGTTCTATATATACCTGATGAGTCGATTTCATACCAAATTATTTATGTCCAAAAAGTCGCTTAACTGTGCAGGCGAGACGCTTTTGTTGGCAGTTATGCGAGAAAATTGGCTGATTTGGCACGACACGTGGAAATGATGTGGCAACGAGTTTCCAGCTGTAATGGCGAGATTTTGAGCGGATTTGGCCAAGAACAGAAAGAAGGAATGAAGAAGAGAAGAAAGGAAAGAAGGAATGAAAGGAGATAAATAAGGAAGGATGAGATATTACCATATCTCATAGATCATTTCCTTATCCAAAAAGGAACCCTAGATGTGATCTAGGAGTATTATAGAAGGATGAGGGAGGCACGAAATTCAGAGCTCTTGGAACCCTCTCGACCTCCTCATAACCTCGACACACAATTCCCTTTCCGATCCATCCATCTTCGACTTCACACCGCCGCCGTCCGGAGCCACCGTCGCCGATATTCCACTACCGCCGAGGAGAAAAACCAACAACCTTTCCATTTACTTCATGCAGTCCATTAGTTCAAGTAGATGAAACAAACACTTTCGTATTTCAGTTTTTAAAGTTCGAATTTTAGTTTAGATCGTTGCTTCAATTTCCGTTCGTTTTGAGAGATCGAAGACTATCGGTACTCTTGATCCTATTTCAATTCTTGTTTTAATTCAGTTTGTGTTTAGCTTTAATTCAGTTCGTGTTTCGTTCTTAGTTTTTAGTTCGTATCTTTATTTTATTTTCAGTTTTCGTGCATGCTAGGGTTAGGGTTACGAGTGATGTATGTTCTGTTTTGCAAAGTGTCTTATCTGTGCAGTCAGGACAGTTTCATGAGTAGCTAAACTTTTAGTGGTCCGGCAGGATGTAAAACGCACACGTGAACAGTACATGAGGCTTAGGTTCTAATAATTAATTGAAGGGTTTCGGGTTAATTTTAGTTTATTTAATCTGGCTAGTAATTTATGCTTGATCACCCTAAGTTGTGTAGTTTGTAGCTAACTTAGTACTTCCATCGTTTCTCGTGGAACAAGACTAGGTAAGTAGCAAAGTTATTCATTAGAATAATTGGATTAAACCGGTAGGAGACTATTAGATGTCCAACATACGAGTAGGCTCCTATACTAGGCTCCCTTAGTTCGATAAAGTTGTTTAGCTATTAAATCTATTGATTGCCCAACAACGTAGGTTGTAGCTAAATTAGGGAAGTAGCCGTTTCGATGCCCAACATGGCGGTTACCGACTAAGTAAGTGGGAGTGAGGATTACGCAGTTTAAGTTACGGTAATCTATAACTAGTTGATTCTTAAGATTAATTCATTTTATGTGCCGAGGATTGGAATTACGTGTGTGTGAATATTCTGCTGGACCCATCTCTCAACTGCCTAGTTTAAACAGTTTTAATTCATATTTCAGTTTTTACATTTCTTTCAGTTTTTACAAGTTCTTAGTTTAGATAAAATCACAAAACTTGCGTGGTTGCTAACCAAACTCAAGATAAGTAGAAAAATAATATGTCTAATCCTCCGTTCCCTGTGTTCGATACCCTGTGAACTATACTGATTTAATTCTCAAGTTTTGCAGGATTATTTGGTGCAATACAGCGATCACCAAATTGGCGCCGTTGCCGGGGAACGGTGTTATCTAGTTTTATTGCTTTTCTACTAATCTTTTTTGTTCTTTTAAGCGTTGCATGAGCAGGTCTTCCAACCCTAAACTCATATTTGATCCAGAGGTCGAGAAAACAGCAAAGAGGAATAGGAAGAGGATAAAGCTGCAAAAGCAACAGATTCTGTTCGAAGCAGAAAACGTCTTAACTGCCTTGTCAAGAGACAGAACAGACGTTGGTGATCATATTAGCGACTCAGAACCAGAAACTGTCTTGTTCGACAAAACAAGGCATAATACTCCAGTAACTAGCTCAGAATCAGAGGAGGAAGAGATGGAGGACGAAGTGCACAATCCACAACCCTTGAGGATGAATACCGGATCACTTGACATGGGAGTGGACCTTCCCGGTCCAATCCAAATCACAACTACTGAACAAATTGATGTCAAGCTGAACATGGTCGCTGCCATGCCGAAGTTCTATGGGAGGACGAACGAGAACCCAAATTCCTTTTTGGCCTCGTTCAACCAAGTCTGCAACCTGCACAGGCAAGGCAATCTGGATACATTCAAGCTCAAGGCTTTTCCATTCACACTGCAAGATGGAGCACAAGCGTGGTTCTCAAGTCTAAAGCCAAACACGATCACGACGTGGGCCCAGATGCGTACGGTCTTCTTGAAGAAATATTTCCCGCAATCCAAGACAAACGCACTTGAGAAGCAAATTTTCGGGATCGCTCAAGAAGTCGACGAGACTTTCGGCGCATATTGGGAGAGATTCGAACGACTTGTCGATAGTTGTCCGAACCATGGATATTCGTATGTGGAGCTTCTACAGATTTTCTACCAAGGGATGACAGACGAAGCAAAAGCCATGGTTGATATCGGTCTGAGAGGGAATTTCCACACAAGTCTATACGAAGATGCAAGGAACATAATTGAAGGACTTGTGGAATCTACCTCGCAATACAAAGGGCCGAGACTAACAAGAAGAGTTGTCAATTGGTCTAATTCCGATTACATGGATGAGATCGATAGCAAGGTGGAGGCAAAATTCAGCCTATTGCAAGACAAGCTCGACTTATTACTTAAGCAGAACGCTCCTGCTTCGAAGCTCGACTCATCATCAAACAACCAGAAATTCACAATCTCGTGTGTATAACACATTATCTTCAAATACGCCATCAAACAAGCATGTAAATTCATTCAATAACTATTAATCACAATACCATAGTGGTCAAATAATAAGTTATCAAATTATACTTACCACGATACTTCCACTCCAACCTTTCTCCTCTAACGGCCCTCCTCGGTCGGTTTATCGATGTTGTTACCTATTCACATATAAGTGCATAACCAAGTTGATAAACATGAATCAAAATATTTAGTATCATTTATGCCCTGATATTACCCCATATTGCAAGTGATTCTTCTAATTATTCCCAAGTTTCAAGCCTAATACATTTTTAGAATTTTACTCAATTTTCTGCATGACCAACCCTCCTTATATTGACCATAACTTTCTGTATAAATATCTTATAAGTATGAATCAAATTTTTCTGGAAACCTAACTTCAATATCTACAACTTTCATGTTTTACAGAACTTCAAAATCCAAACCTAAATGGGTAAAATAATCGCATTACAGTCACATATGCAAGCTGGCAGGAATCCAGAACACTCTTCTGTATTTCGACCTTAACTCCCTCTATAGACCTTATATAACTATAATTCCAAATCTCAGAGAAATCTA
Source organism: Lavandula angustifolia (assembly GCA_028984105.1). Classification (NCBI taxonomy): domain Eukaryota; kingdom Viridiplantae; phylum Streptophyta; class Magnoliopsida; order Lamiales; family Lamiaceae; genus Lavandula; species Lavandula angustifolia. The sequence continues at coordinate 6,804,451 of CM054826.1, read as the reverse complement.
ACACAATTACCTAAACCTTTTATGTTTTAGTAAACTTAATATTCGGAGTGCAAGTTAGTGAAAATCACCAAACACAGCAGCTTAAGACAGCTGCCCAGAACAGATTCGGTTCCTGAATACTTATAGTTTCTTGTTCATTTTGGCATACTAATACTTGTCTAAAGCCTCTGAAACTTTAACCACAACTAGTAGACATATAATATATGATATTCATGTTTGGAACCCTTCATGAAACTGAAACACATAGGCAAAATAATCCTATTCTTACAGCACAACAAATCTGGAGCTAAGAGATGGTTCCCTTACCTTTGTCTTGATTGTCTTGCTTTTTCTTTGAAAGAAACCCTCCCAATTCGTCTCCCCTGTTTTTAGGTGTCTAAGAGGTGTGAAAATGAGGTAAGGAGGTGGTGGAAAGAAGCCTTAATGCCTAAGAAAGGTGAGGTGTTTATCAACTCCAAGCATGAGGTGTAAAGGGAGCTTGTAGAAAACCTACTTTCCTTCCAACTTAATTTCGGCCTAATTACCATATTTTACACCATATACACACTATATTCATACATTTTAACCATCATTTAAGCACAATCTAATCCCATACGTAATTTAAAGCTCGATTCCTTCGTTCGAACTACGACGCGTTTCTTCTAGTTTGGTTTTCAATTAAAATACCTATAATTCAAAAGAATTTTCATCAAAAGATATAAAACCTAAATCATACACCTCCATTTATAATATTACAAGGGTTTCAATCTATATCCTCTCATTAGCTCGATGTACTACTTACATTGTCAAAACAGATTTAATCAAGCAACTAAACTTCACTAATTCCTCATGCACTCTTACGTGATAATCAAAGATTAAGAATGCATGAAATGATGAATATGGACAAATAATTATGCATGAAATGTCAGGTTGTGACACAAGACACCCAGAGAAGTCAGCAGAGAAGTTAGCAGAGATGAAGAAGGCTGCAGAACATCCTCTACCATCAGAAGGCTCGAAGGAGCGAGATGTCAAGATCCGAAACAAGAAAGAGATGAGGAGGACGTCCTGACTGGCCAGTCGGAACATGAAAATCTGATTCCTCCACCCTTTCCCGAAGCTCTGAAAAGGAAAAAGATACCGAACAAGGAGTACATAGACTACCTTAAGCTATTCGAGAAATTAGAGGTCAACATTCCTTTCCTTGAAGCCGCCAAAACTCCAAAGTTCAGGAAGTTCGTGAAGGATTTTATTACTGGAAAAATCCTGAAATCCGGGAAAATTGTCATGGACCACTCTGTCTCAGCAATAATTCAAAGGATGCTACCCGCTAAGTGCGTTGATCCAGGTATGTTTACACTACCTTGTTTGATGGGAAATGTTATGATTAAGCAGGCTATGTGGGATTTAGGAGCGTCCATTAATGTTATGCCATTATCCGTTTATAATCAATTGATTGGAGCTGAATTAATATCCACCAAAGTGATAATTCAATTAGCGGATAGGTCATGCATTGCCCCGGTAGGTCTACTTGAAAACATCTTGGTCAGAATTAACAACTTTTTCTATCCTGCAGATTTTTATGTCATAGACACTAATGATAGGAAAGTTGAGGGAACTGCGGGTGTTCTATTGGGTAGACCGTTCTTAAAAACTGTGAAGGCCATAATAAATGTAGATGAAGGATCTACAAGTGTTGCATATCATAATGAAATCTATGTTCATCACATTGCTGAAGCACTTAAGATGCCTTTTGATCATGAAAATGAAGATGCTTTATCTACTGACTCCATTGAAAGTTTTGTCCAAGAATATCTTGAGACGTATATGATGCAGGATAAAATGAAGGTTACCTTAACTCAAGGACTGACCGAATCAGACCTCGAGGGTATGAGAGATGAAGAGATCAGAGAGAGCATCTCGGTTTTGTACGCAACTCCAGAATTGCAAATTGTTGGCAGCATGTCTCAACTGCCTAGTCAGGACGCTTCTAAAAAGCTGCTGCCGTCAATCATTGTTGGTCCCGAGTGTACGGTCAGGTGTAGAGGGGGGGGGTGAATACACCTGATTCCGATTTTCTCAACTTCGAACACGAACAGTCCTGTTCAGGAAAGTGCCTTACTGAAATAATTCAGCAGACCAAATAGCTGTTCTGAATCGTGTGTGGCAAAGAGTCTGACTCTACTGAGATCTCGCTGGGCCGACCGAGTCGAATCGGTATCAAAACAGGTAGAGTTCAGCGGTGCGGAAAAGTGTAGGCCCAAATCAGTTGAGTGGAAAAACCATTTTAGCAAGTCTCAGTTCAGCAAGTAGACAGTTCAATATGCTGAGACAATTGAATTACTTTAAGAAGATTTTCAGTATGAACAGTAAAATCAATGCAACAGTAATCAGAAAGCAATAACAAGACACAGATTTTTAAAGTGGTTCGGATATCACACAATCATACGTCCACTGTCCCGAAAAGTTCAGGAGGCTATTTATTATACTGAGTTAGTCTCAGTCAGCTTGTACACAGGACAAAGTCGTGGCTTGGGGATTATACTGAGCAAGTCCCAGTTTACAAAGGCATCAAACTAAAGTGTTTGACAAACTTCTCCAACTATGAAGGAGTCCTTTTACAATAAGGATTGGGTTCAAATATGAACTCCTTCGTCTAAGCTATAAGTATATTCTATTGAGCTTAGGGTTAGAGGGATAGGGAATGAGAGTGTGGCTTCTAGATCGACGAACAGCTGAAATAAGCTTTAGGTTCATGTATCGTCGATTTGGATACTAGAGGCTCTTCTAACAGTTTAGCTTGGTTCCCTATGAGCTGAGAATGTAGTCTTTCGCCGGAGATAGATCTTCAAATTCTTGCAGAAGACTTAGGGTTTTCTGGTTTTAGCTCGTTTGAATGCTTGTGTTTGATTTCGTCGTTAAGCTTATGCGCATTCTCTCTCTCTCTCTCTCTCTCTCTCTCTCGAAATGTCCCTCTATTTATAGAGTAGAAATTGGAAAAGATCTGTTGGAGATGATCTTCCTTTCTCTCTCTCTTTTGGTAGCAAACGGCTCTTTTGACGTAGGTAACAGTGTATTTTCCCACCTTTTTAGGTAAAGGGTTGACTGCAGCTTTAGCAGGTGAGAAGACACGTGTGTTCTTGTCATTCGTCGAGGTGGATAGAGTGGTTGAGACAAGCCACGACTTCAAGGCAAACCGAAGGCCGACTTCTCTCTTCCTCGCATATGACAATGCCGATTGTCTTTCAAAAGTATTTGACAGCTTCGACCGTTCCGCCGATCTTGAGTCCGATTCCGTATTCGGTAGGTAGATAGCCGAGGAAAGTCTCATCGAAGATCAGCTCGAGTTCGATGAATCGCTCCTCGCCGAGTCCAGCTTCCACCGACTCTTTCGATATCTTGCTCTCGCTGAGTCCAAGATCACCGAGTCTTACGCTTCCAGTGCTGAGGCTGATAAGCTACTGACCGCCTTAACCAGAGCAGAGTGTCTACTGAGTCTGAAACCTCAGAGACAACAATTACACGGGAATGGTTCACCAATCAGATAGGGTTTTGGGATCTTCAAATCTTCTCGACAATCAGAGCACTAGGCTGCTGAGCATGGTTCAGTATAGAAGATAGAATCATTTCCCACTAAGTAAGACTATGCTGAGGATAGAATCATCACCCAACAATTTCCCCCTATTTGATGATGCCAAAACCTATCATCTATGCTAACACTAAACTATCAGAAACAGAGCTCCTTACATTATTACAAGTAGGATCAGTGGAGTTTGTTCTTCAAGTTCTAGTCTACTGAGGGGAGCAGGGCAAAACAATTTCCCTTTATCTGAACAATTCCCCCGAAACACAACAACTAGACTATCAGATCTAGAGAAGCAATAAGCTGACAAGTAAGATAAAGTGAGTGTGTGAGTCAGCAATCACTTCAGTGATTCGGAGTGTTAAAGCATAAAACAAACACGGATGTTTAGACAATAAGATATTGTCTGAGCCAAAAGAGAATGTATATATAAGATATGAAAGTTCAGTACATTATATCTCTTTCTAAGCTAGGAAGATAAAGAAATCTAATACTAAGAACGCTTGTACTGCTTGATCCTATCCATAAAGTTTTGCGATTCTGACTCAGGTAGGGGCAAGCCATACATTCTGTATGAGTTCTTCCTCAGCTTCAGGTATTCAGTGAAGTCTGCTGGCTCATCTTCTTCAAGTCCTCTGTTTGCGGCAGCATTCTTCACTTCCTTTTCTATTACTCTTTGATGGACTGAGTCATCATTTCTTCTTGGCGGAGGTATGATTCTAGGCTCCGGAACACTGACCTCTATACCTTCAGACACGGCTTTATGCAAGTATACGTATAGATCCGGTTCTGTTATCATCATCCATTCTGAGTAAGCATCAGTCTTAGCCTTGTCTGGCCAGAACCTCCAGAAATAATTGCGCTTGATGAACTCTATCTTTGCAGATTCCCATCTTTGAGTAAACTGAGCAGGCATCCAATCGTCTGTCCTTGGCCATCTATGCGATTTCAGATCAGCTGGCTTCCTGAACCTTCTATATCGATAAGGAATATCAGCTTTTGAAGGTACTCTCAGCCTGGCCTCTTCCTCAGTCCTTTTCCTCAGTGCTTCAAGGTCTGCCTCCCAGATTCTGTCTATGGCAGCCTGAACTTGTCTAGCCTCTTCGCCTCTATATAAGTATCTGTTCATTTGGTCAAATATGGCCTCAATCTCATCATCTTGGACTTCAGTGGCTTTCTGAGGAATGTCTTCGCATTCAGAGAGGGTACTTGATTTTTCTTTTGATGTACCCCGCTTCTCGGTGCTTTCTTTGCTTTTGCTCCTTCTCTTTCTCCCTATCTTCTTCATCCTCGATAATCAGTTTCCTTGGAGGTAACCTAGCAGGTTTTCTTCCTCCTCGAGCTGAAGATTTTGTCTTTCCTTTGACAGGCTTAGACTTAGGTTTATTTGCAGCTTCTGTTTCAGTAATCTCCCTTGCCAGCTTCTCATCAGCTGCAATTTGAGCTTCCTCCTCAGCTGAAATGTATCTCTTCGTTTTCTTGGCTGGAGGGGTTGGGAGAATCAGCACTTTCTTGCCTTTTCCTTGAACAGGTGGAGGGAGAGGAGCCTCTTCCTCTTCTGACTCTTCCTGCTCAGCATACTCTGTAACTTCCTTGATAATATCAGTCGGATTCTAGGTTGCATTAGTAGCCTGGTTTCTCGAGCCACTGGGGCCGGGCCTCGACTGTGCTCGCAGCCAAGACACCCTGGGCCTTACCCTCTGTCTGAGTCTGAGTCTGAGTCATGCTTATCTCAGTCACGGACTTGGTCTTTTTCTTAGACCTCAGTGAAGCTGTCCCCTTAAGTAATTCAGCAGTTTTGGTAGGGGTCGGCTTCTCAGTACTCTTCTTTTTTCCTTCAGTACTCTTCTCTTTTCCTTCCCCCTTTTTGGCATCATCAATTATAGCCGGGGTAGGGACGAGTACCTTCTTGTCTAGGCGTTTGTAGACAGCGGACAGTTCGCCCAGTCTGTCATGGATCTTTGTCAGCGCCAAGTGCAGCTCATTCCTCTCATTAGTCAGTTGCTCCGAGTATTGCTTATGGGAGAGGTCAGCTGCTGCCTTGAATTCTGTCAGCTTCTCAGAAATCTTATCCTCCACGACCAGTTGAATGTTGTCAAGACGGATTTCCGTGGCCTGGGCTTGTTCAGTGAAGGACTCATTATGAGTGGTCATTGAAGCCTGGAATGCTTCGAGAAGTTTGGCTTGTCCTTCCTGAATGATTCTGAGCTGATCATCAAACTGCTTCTGCTGCTTAGCCAAAGCTTCGGATACAATTGCAGAGACAACAGGGGCGGCTGATTGTGATACTGATGTTTTCAGCCCCTGTAGCTCAGTGGTTGTGGCTAGCGCGGTCTGTTTCCACACCTTGTGGATGGCCTTCGCAAGAGCTCGATTCTTGATTCCCTGAGCGGTGAGAGCTTTCGCTATGGATCGAGATCTCTTGGCAGTTGGGCTGGGCGCTGCTTCGTAAGTCAACTCCAGCAAGAGCTGAGCGGGCTCTGCTGAGGACGAAGCACCAGCTGTGGACTTCGCAGGTCCAAGGATACGGAGTGGAGGTTGAGCTTGTTCAGTAGCATGTGTATGTGCAACTGAATCTTTTGATGAGGTCTCGAGTGTATTTGCCTTGGTTAATGAACGTTCCATTTTCAGATTGTTTGACTTGAAAGCCGAGGAAATAGTTCATTTCACCCATCATTGACATCTCGAACTTGTCCTTCATCATTTTCTCAAACTGCTGACACATGACGACGTTCTTTGATCCGAAGATAATGTCGTCTACATAGATCTGCACAAGTAATAAGTCGTCTTCCAGTCGAATGCTGAACAGCGTGCGATCTACTGTGCCTTTCTGAAAACCTTTCTGAAGAAGAAACTCTGACAGGGTATCGTACCAAGCCCTGGCTGCTTGTTTTAACCCATATAGAGCCTTTCTGAGTCTATAAACCTGATGTCCCTGCTGAAAGCCGGGCGGTTGTTCTACATAGACTTCTTCTTTCAGTACGTCGTTCAGGAACGCAGACTTCATATCCATTTGATAGACTCTGAATCTTTGATGTGTTGCGTAGACTAGGAATAGTCTGATTGCCTCCAATCTTGTAACTGGAGCGAATGTCTCATCGAAATCTATTCCCGCCTTGACAAGTAGCCTTTCGCCACGAGCCTTGCTTTGTTCCTTACTATAACGTTGTTTTCATCTCGCTTGTTCTTGAAGACCCATTTTGTTCCAATGACGTGTTGATGCCGAGGTCTGTCAACAAGCTCCCAAACTTCGTTTCTCGTGAACTGATTCAGCTCCTCCTGCATAGCTATGATCCAGTCAGCATCTTTAAGTGCATCCTCAATCGTCTCGAGGCTCTTCGGTAGACAAGAAGCGGGGAATATAATGCGCTTTCTCCTTGACAGAATCTGGATCTTGTCTTGACTTTTGCTGAAGGATCTCCAATGATTAGATCAGGAGTGTGAGCATCTAGCCACAATCTACGATGTTTCAACTCTTCATCTGAAATTTGATCAACACAGATAGTAGGTCAGTTAGGCATTTCAGTTGTACTATTCTGAGATTGAAGCAATTCAGTAATGAGAGTGTGATCTACTGAGTTTCCAGGTTCAGGAGCATTCAGCTCAGGAACATTAAAAGATGTTCCCCCTGAGTTGTTACTCTCAGTAGTGGTCTCAGTTACCTCTAAGGTTTCTTCATCGACCTGAGTTACTTGGGATTGACTCGTCGGGAGAGTCAATCTGTTCAGCTACTTGCTCGCTGGGTTGAGATTCGATAGACTTGTCTTCAGTTTCTTCGTCTGAATCATCATCCCAACATAGCTGGATCCTTTCAGGTTTGTCTTTTAAGTTTAGATCCTGTAGCTGCTTACTGATGTCCTCAGATTCAGAGTTAGAGTTATTGCTCCTGTCTTCAGTAGCAAACTCATTAAAAACAACATGAGGGCTTTCCTCCACGCAAAGAGTCCGATAGTTGAATACTCTGAAAGCTTTGCTGACCCTAGAGTATCCTAAGAAAACTCCCTGATCTGACTTGCTATCAAAAGTCTTCAGCTGATCTTTCCCATTATTGTGGATAAAGCACGAACAACCAAAGATATGGAAATAAGATAAAGAAGGCTTCCTGTCGTTCCATAGTTCATATGGTGTTCTCTTATGCTGCTTTATCAGTAGAGATCGGTTCTGAGTATAACATGCAGTCTCAGTTGCTTCTGCCCAGAATTTGGCTGGGAGTCCTGAGTCTGCGAGTAGAGTTCTAGCTGCTTCTTTGAGAGTCCTGTTCTTTCATTCAGCAACTCCATTCGGCTGAGGTGTGCGGGCAGCCGATGTCTCATGCTCTATTCCTTCTGCTTTGCAGAACTCCTCTACCATGGAATTAAGGAACTCAGTTCCTCTATCAGAACGAATTTTTCTAATTCCGGTGTTCTTCTCGACACTGAGCCTTTTCAGAAGCGTTGGTAACTCTGTTTTGACGTCAGACTTGTTGGCAATGAATATGACCCATGTGTAGCACGAGTAGTCATCGATGACCACTAAAGCATACTTCTTGCCTCTGATCGTCACTGGAGAGACTGGACCGAACAAATCCATACGTAGCAGCTGAAGGATTCCATCAGTGGAAGGAGATGGAACAGGTGGATTTTGATTCCTTGTTTTCTTTCCCTTCAGACATGCTTCACACTGAGTGTCTTTGCTGAATACTTCATTCGGCAGTCCTCTTGCTAGAGTGTTCCTTGCTAGTTTGTTGAGCGTTTTGAAGTTGAGGTGGCTGAGTCTCCTATGCCAAAGCCATCCCGTACGGTTGTCGTTTTTCGCCAACAGACAAGCTTCAGGTTCTGCTGAGTTCCAGTCAGCTACATATATATTATTTTTACGCGAACCTGATAACACTGTTTTCCCTGTGGATTTATCAATGACATCACGAAAACCGGTGTCAAAAATCACTCTATTCGAGTTATCACGGAATTGACTAACGAGAGAAGATTATGCTTTGAAGTCCTTCAACATATGATACTCTAGGAACCGTGGCGGTTCAATGCTTGAGTGCTCCATATCCTCTTGTATAGCCTTTTGCATTGTCTCCAAACTCGATTCTCGGGTCCTTCTTCGCTATATAATTCTTGATAGAGATTCCTTTGGTACGTCATATGTCTTGAGCATCCACCGTCCACATACCAAGGATCTTTGTGCTCCCGCAAAAAGAATTATATTCAGGTACCCTTTATTTTGTTTTTGGGTCCTTAGATGTTAGTTTTAGTAACCCAAATCTGTCTAACAACTCTGGTGGTTTCAGACAGTTTCTTTCCACTTGAGTCAATATACTTGACCACTGGACTGGTCAAAGCTGACTTCTTAGGCTTCGGTGTTCGGTAGTCCGGATCTTCCGAGCCGGTGGATCGCCGACCTTTGCCTTTTGTGCGATTTTCTTCTTTTTCTGACTCTTGGAACCTCTTCTGACTATAGGATCATAGTAATATGACCCATACTGAGCTGGATGTGTCAACTGAGGTGTTCCATACTGATCAGCCCACTGAATTTTGCTAGTTCCCCCTTGACTGAACTGGGGTCTTTGAGTACTGATCTTCTGGTCAGAATACTGATTCGTAGGATGAGGTGCTTTCATCTTTTGTTTGTTCTTTGCTGAGGGGTTCAGAACATTTGCATTAATTGTTTCTCCTCGAACAAACCTATCAGTTAGACGCACTTCTGAGTGTACGGGGGCAGATGAGGAAGCTTCCTGGTTGAAGCCAAGTCCTTCCTTACAGTGCTTGGGCTTGTTGCTTGCAAGCATAGCCTCCAGCTTCTTTTCAGCGCCCATGTAACGCTCAGTCATCAGGCTCTTCCAGACATCATCACTCTTTTTCAGTGTGTCGTGCTTGGTCTGAAGTCCTGACAGTTCTTGCTTCAGTAGACTCAGTTCAGTATCTTTCTGAGTCAAGTCATTGGTCAAAACTGAAATCCGATCTTCTTGATGCTGAGACTTGGCCATCAGAGAGTTTATCTCCTCCCTGAGTCTCAACACAAGTCCTTCTGCTTCAGTAGCGGCCTGACTCTCCTGAGAAAGTCTCTGATTCTCCACTTTTAGGGTATCCAATTCCTGAAGAGTCTTACTGAGCTGCAGACTCATTTGAATTTGTTCATCTAATAATTCTTCATAGGCGGTCGTGATGTCCAAATTCCCATCTGCACCTGAAACAGTGTCGTGTGTGCAGTGTGAAGAGGAATTAAGTGGTTTATGAGAGTTTACCTCATCCTCTTCTCCTGCCATTAGGCACTTTTCAGTAGTTTCTTCAGTTTCAAGCTCTAAGGCCATGAAAGCTGCTTCATCGTCAGATGAGTCCATAAAGGAGTCGACTTCTTCTGAGTCGTCTGAGATTTCGCCGGCTATGTAGGATTGTCTTTTCTGGGCGAATTTATCTCTCCTTGCCTTACGTGCTGCGCGTTCAGCACTACTGTGCTCAGGACAATCATATTGATAGTGTCCTGGCTTTTTGCAATTGTAGCAAGCGATGACTCTTTCTTCTTTGCTTTCACTATCCTTTGATGGTGCTGAGTCATCCTTCTTTCTGTATTCAGAAGATTGTGAGTCAGGAGTGCGTTTTGGCGTATAATCTGACTTACCTTTTGTGTCTCGGTATGCTTTAGTCAGTTTTCTGCGCCTCTCCTTCTCCTTCTGATACTTCACAGCGAGCAACGCGTACTTCTGAGCGAGACTTCCTTCTGGTAGATCATTGAGTGAAGGTTCGGTCTTACTCGTTGTCTTGCTCGTCGCCGGAGATGCTTTGTCTTGGCCGATGCTTTGAAGGCATGGTCAATTTTATTGTCGGCTTCGGCTCTTTGCTTTCGTTGAGGTCATCGAACTCAAATTCTTCTGCCTGAAGTTCTGAAAAGATATGGTCAGGAGAAACAATATCTAAATCAGAATGTCGCAATAAAGTGGCAAAAGGTGTCCAGTGTCCGTCCGACAGTGCCCTCAGTATCTTGAGATTCATTTCTCGGTTGCTGAATGTCTTTCCCAGCCCGTTGATGGAGTTCATCAGATTCGTAAATCTGACGTTCAGATCTTCTATTTTGTCACCGTGCATGAGAGACAAGCTTTCTAGCTTTTGGAGTTCCAGGCGCCGGTTTGTTAGCTTTTATCTTCCGAGTTCCACGACTCGGTAAGCGCTAGAGCGTCCTGCGAGTTCCTTTGCAGTTTTGCATTCCTGAACCCTGCCAAGATAAGAATCACTAAGAGTGGTCAGTATGGCATTTCTGGCGACTCGGTCTAAGTTGTGAAGCTTCTTCTCTTCAGGAGTGAAGAGACTTCTGTCTTTAGGGATCTTCTTCCCAGTCACCATTCCTCCTCCTTCAGCTGGGGCCTGAGTCACGACACTATCGATCATGGGAACAATAGGTCCATCTTCAAGCACTTTAGTCATACTATCATGGAGGGATGTCAGATGTGCTTCCATTCTGACTCGCCATACCCCATAATTCTCTATCGAGAACATGGGTACCATTCTTATACCTGACATATCAGCCATAAGGAATAAAGATATGAATGTAGAGTGATATGCAGTGAAAACGATTTTTCGGATCCGTTCAAGTAGACCAGTTTCAAGATAACAAGAGTCTTAAAGAACTCCCGCTCTGATACCAATTGTTGGTCCCGAGTGTACGGTCAGGTGTAGAGGGGGGGGTGAATACACCTGATTCCAATTTTCTCAACTTCGAACACGAACAGTCCTGTTCAGGAAAGTGCCTTACTGAAATAATTCAGCAGACCAAATAGCTGTTCTGAATCGTGTGTGGCAAAGAGTCTGACTCTACTGAGATCTGCTAGCTGACTGAGTCAGAATTCAGTATCAAAACAGGTAGAGTTCAGCGGTGCGGAAAAGTGTAGGCCCAAATCAGTTGAGTGGAAAAACCATTTTAGCAAGTCTCAGTTCAGCAAGTAGACAGTTCAATATGCTGAGACAATTGAATTACTTTAAGAAGATTTTCAGTATGAACAGTAAAATCAATGCAACAGTAATCAGAAAGCAATAACAAGACACAGATTTTTAAAGTGGTTCGGATATCACACAATCATACGTCCACTGTCCCGAAAAGTTCAGGAGGCTATTTATTATACTGAGTTAGTCTCAGTCAGCTTGTACACAGGACAAAGTCGTGGCTTGGGGATTATACTGAGCAAGTCCCAGTTTACAAAGGCATCAAACTAAAGTGTTTGACAAACTTCTCCAACTATGAAGGAGTCCTTTTACAATAAGGATTGGGTTCAAATATGAACTCCTTCGTCTAAGCTATAAGTATATTCTATTGAGCTTAGGGTTAGAGGGATAGGGAATGAGAGTGTGGCTTCTAGATCGACGAACAGCTGAAATAAGCTTTAGGTTCATGTATCGTCGATTTGGATACTAGAGGCTCTTCTAACAGTTTAGCTTGGTTCCCTATGAGCTGAGAATGTAGTCTTTCGCCGGAGATAGATCTTCAAATTCTTGCGGAAGACTTAGGGTTTTCTGGTTTTAGCTCGTTTGAATGCTTGTGTTTGATTTCGTCGTTAAGCTTATGCGCATTCTCTCTCTCTCTCTCTCTCTCTCGAAATGTCCCTCTATTTATAGAGCAGAAATTGGAAAAGATCCGTTGGAGATGATCTTCCTTTCTCTCTCTCTTTTGGTAGCAAACGGCTCTTTTGACGTAGGTAACAGTGTATTTTCCCACCTTTTTTAGGTAAAGGGTTGGCTCGCAGCTTTAGCGGTGAGAAGACACGTGTGTTCTTGTCATTCGTCGAGGTGGATAGAGTGGTTGAGACAAGACGAGACTTCAAGGCAAACCGAAGCCGACTTCTCTCTTCCTCGCATATGACAATGCTTGATTGTCTTTCAAAAGTATTTGACGATTCGGCGTCACTGCCCGATCTTGAGTCCGATTCCGTATTCGGTAGGTAGATAGGCGAGGAAAGTCTATCGAAGATCGCTCGAGTTCGATGAACCGCTCCCGCCGAGTCCAGTTCCACCGACTCTTTCGATATCGCTCTCTCGCTGAGTCCAAGATCACCGAGTCTTACGCTTACGGTGCTGAGGCTGATAAGCTACTGACCGCCTTAACCAGAGCAGAGTGTCTACTGAGTCTGAAACCTCAGAGACAACAATTACATGGGAATGGTTCACCAATCAGATAGGGTTTTGGGATCTTCAAATCTTCTCAACAATCAGAGCACTAGGCTGCTGAGCATGGTTCAGTATAGAAGATAGAATCATTTCCCACTAAGTAAGACTATGCTGAGGATAGAATCATCACCCAACAATTTCCCCCTATTTGATGATGCCAAAACCTATCATCTATGCTAACACTAAACTATCAGAAACAGAGCTCCTTACATTATTACAAGTAGGATCAGTGGAGTTTGTTCTTCAAGTTCTAGTCTACTGAGGGGAGCAGGGCAAAACAATTTCCCTTTATCTGAACAATTCCCCCGAAACACAACAACTAGACTATCATATATAGAGAAGCAATAAGCTGACAAGTAAGATAAAGTGAGTGTGTGAGTCAGCAATCACTTCAGTGATTCTGAGTGTTAAAGCATAAAACAAACACGGCTGTTTAGACAATAAGATATTGTCTGAGCCAAAAGAGAATGTATATATAAGATATGAAAGTTCAGTACATTATATCTCTTTCTAAGCTAGGAAGATAAAGAAATCTAATACTAAGAACGCTTGTACTGCTTGATCCTGTCCATAAAGTTTTGCGATTCTGACTCGGGTAGGGGCAAGCCATACATTCTGTATGAGTTCTTCCTCAGCTTCAGGTATTCAGCGAAGTCTGCTAGCTCATCTTCTTCAAGTCCTCTGTTTGCGGCAGCATTCTTCACTTCCTTTTCTATTACTCTTTGATGGACTGAGTCATCATTTCTTCTTGGCGGAGGTATGATTCTAGGCTCCGGAACACTGACCTCTATACCTTCAGACACGGCTTTATGCAAGTATACGTATAGATCCGGTTCTGTTATCATCATCCATTCTGAGTAAGCATCAGTCTTAGCCTTGTCTGGCCAGAACCTCCAGAAATAATTGCGCTTGATGAACTCTATCTTTGCAGATTCCCATCTTTGAGTAAACTGAGCAGGCATCCAATCGTCTGTCCTTGGCCATCTATGCGATTTCAGATCAGCTGGCTTCCTGAACCTTCTATATCGATAAGGAATATCAGCTTTTGAAGGTACTCTCGGCTGGCCTCTTCCTCGGTCCCTTTTCCTCGGTGCTTCAAGGTCCGCCTCCCGGATTCTCGTCTCATGGCGGCTCGAACTTGTCTAGCCTCTTCGCCTCCGTATAAGTATCTCGTTCATTTGGTCAAATATGGCCTCAATCTCATCATCTTGGGCTTCAGTGGCTTTCTGAGGAATGTCTTCAGATTCAGCAGGGGTACTTGATTTTTCTTTTGATGTACCCTGCTTCTCAGTGATTTGCTGATTTTGCTCCTTCTCTTTCTCCCTATCTTCTTCATCCTCGATAATCAGTTTCCTTGGAGGTAACCTAGCGGGTTTTCTTCCTCCTCGAGCCGAAGATTTTGTCTTTCCTTTGACGAGCTTAGACTTAGGTTTATTTGCGCCTTGTTTCAAGCAATCTCCCTTGCCGCCTTCTCATCACTGCAATTTGAGCTTCCTCCTCAGTGAAATGTATCTCTTCGTTTTCTTGGGCCGGAGGGGTTGGGAGAATCAGCACTTTCTTGCCTTTTCCCCTGAACAGGTGGAGGGAGAGGAGCCTCTTCCTCTTCGACTCTTCTCGCTCGGCATACTCTGCAACTTCCTTGATAATATCAGTCGGATTCTGGGTTGCATGAGTAGCCCGGGTTCCCGAGCCACTTGGGCCGGCTCTCGAGTGTGCTCGCAGCCCAAGACACCCCGGGCCTTACCTCTCGTCTCGAGTCCGAGTCCGAGTCCCGCTTATCTCGGTCCACGGACTTGGTCTTTTTCTTAGACCTCAGTGAAGCCGTCCCTTAAGTAATTCAAGCTTTTGGTAGGGGTCGGCTTCTCAGTACTCTTCTTTTTTCCTTCAGTACTTTTCTCTTTTCCTTCCCCCTTTTTGGCATCATCAATTACAGCCGGGGTAGGGACGAGTACCTTCTTGTCTAGGCGTTTGTAGACAGCGGACAGTTCGCCCAGGCTGTCATGGATCTTTGTCAGCGCCAAGTGCAGCTCATTCCTCTCATTAGTCAGTTGCTCCGAGTATTGCTTATGGGAGAGGTCACCGTCGCCTTGAATTCTCGTCGCCTTCTCGTAAATCTTATCCTCCACGACCAGTTGAATGTTGTCAAGACGGATTTTCGTGGCCTGGGCTTGTTCAGTGAAGGACTCAGTATGAGTGGTCATTGAAGCCTGGAATGCTTCGAGAAGTTTGGCTTGTCCTTCCTGAATGATTCTGAGCTGATCATCAAACTGCTTCTGCTGCTTAGCTAAAGCTTCGGATACAATTGCAGAGACAACAGGGGCGGCTGATTGTGATACTGATGTTTTCAGCCCCTGTAGCTCAGTGGTTGTGGCTAGCGCAGTCTGTTTCCACACCTTGTGGATGGCCTTCGCAAGAGCTCGATTCTTGATTCCCTGAGCGGTGAGAGCTTTCGCTATGGATCGAGATCTCTTGGCAGTTGGGCTGGGCGCTGCTTCGTAAGTCGACTCCAGCAAGAGCTGAGTGGGCTCTGCTGAGGACGAAGCACCAGCTGTGGACTTCGCAGGTCCAAGGATACGGAGTGGAGGTTGAGCTTGTTCAGTAGCATGTGTATCCTTGTCCCGGGGTATTTCCCTCATCGGGCTTTCCGTGCCCCGAATCACTCGGGTGGATCTTGACCATCGTGGTTTGATCCATCCGAGGTGCTTTGGGCCGGTTGCTAGCCGCCCTGCCATGTATTATTGCCGAAGATAGCGGCCCTCGGGTTCTCCATGGTGCCGAGGTCGGCGGGCTCGTAGTAGCCTATTTGCTCCCTCAACTTCAATTCTTCTTCATGAAGTCGCTGGCGGGAGTAGTGGAGTACTAGGACGTTGTAGATGGGGCCACTCCCGAAATCGCAGCAACATGTGGAGCCTTGCTGATTTTGCAATGAGCAACAAATCAGAGTAGTCAGCAAGCTCTGGAATCTGTTGAAGAATCTCTCGGGATGCTCTGGATACGATCATTGAAGCTTCCATCCCAATTGTCTCTTCTTCAGATGCTGTCTCAGACTCCAAGTCTATGGGAGACGTCTGAGTCTCAGCAGGAGGCACACTACTGAGTGGTGGAACTGAGAGGGGGCTGTCAAGACGATGAATCTCTTCGCTATGTGCTTCTATAGCATCCCCTTGTTCCACTTCTACGGGTTCCTCAGTGGAGACGGCCTTCCCACTGATTGAGTCTTCTCAGATGATTCTGATTCGTCTATCAGCCGCTGAGACTGAATAGGTTGCTAAGTAGCCTGATCAGCAGGAACTTCAGAAGAGACCTCAGGTTCAGTAGGCACTTCCGGAATGGCTTTCCTCAGTTTCTTAGCTGGTGCCTTTGGAGTTTTTGCAGGAGGTGTTCTCTTCTTCGATGGTGTAGCCTGCTGAGGCTTAGTCTGCTGAGTGACGGCTGAGGGACCTGACCCGATCTGCTGAAGAAGCACAAGAAATCCATAGGATGGACTTTAGCCGACATCACCGACATAAGTCCCGACATTTGCCAGCACTCTATCCTTATGGAGCCAGATAGTAAACCTTTCCGAGATCATCAAAGAAAACTCAATTCGAACATGAGGGAAGTCGTGCTGAAGGAAGTATTGAAGCTCTTATCCATGGGAATTATCTATCCCATATCGGATAGCAAATGGGTAAGTCCCGTACACGTTGTACCCAAGAAGTCCGGACTCCAAGTTGTCAAGAATGAGAAGAACGAATTGGTTCCGGTACGCTTAGTAACGGGATGGCGCATGTGTATCGATTATAGGAAGCTCAATGCGGCGACACGAAAGGACCATTTCCCGCTTCCATTTATCGATCAAATGCTCGAGAGACTTGCGGGGCAAGTCTATTTTAGCTTCTTGGACGGCTATAGCGGCTATTTTCAAATCCAAGTGCGAGAGGAAGATCAAGACAAGACGACGTTCACATGCCCTTATGGAACGTTTGCTTACCGTAGAATGCCATTTGGATTATGTAATGCGTCGGGCACCTTTCAAAGGTGCATGATGAGCATATTCTCGGACCTTATCGAGATGTGCATAGAGGTCTTCATGGACGACTTCACCGTCTATGGTGATTCTTACACTTCGTGCTTGAAGAACCTCGATAAAGTCCTAGCTCGATGTGTTGAGAAGAATTTGGTATTGAACTACGAGAAATGTCATTTCATGGTGACCGAAGGAATAGTGCTCGGTCACGTTGTGTCAAAAAGATGAATCGAAGTCGACAAGGCAATTTTAAGTTGTTTATTGTCTTAATTTAAATTTTGTGATGTTTATTTGCGTACGACTTTAAATTTTGATATTTATTTGTATATAAATATATAATATGATCAATTTAATTTGTTTAATTACTTAATAATTTGTATTTTATTCAACAACATATTTAGTTTAAAGTATATACATTAATTTTATTTTTATATAATAAAAACTTATTAAAAAATTAGTGGACTAGACCCGTCCGTTCGTCCAAAAGTTCGGGATTGGATTGGGCTTCATATATCAAAGTCCGATAAAATACCAGGCCGGCTTGGGCGGGTTTAAAAGTTGAGTTAGCCCGATGGGTCAGGGCTGGGCCGGCCCGCCCACCCATTTTGCCACCTCTACTACAACTAATGTTATTATATAAATTTAAAATTCTAATAGGAATAAATTTCACAAGTCACGTTTAATTTGCTTTAGAATTTCAATCTCATCCTATTTATTATTATTACATTATAAATCACTATTACTTCATATTAATATTGTAACGCCCCATTTTTTAAATAACAACTTTATCTTTTATAAAGAAGCACAAAATAATAATATAGAGAAAACTGTGTAGAAATTTTATTTATTCAAATCCAAATGTAGCTTCAAAATAAACTTAAGCAGCGAAAATATAAATAAGATGAGGTTTTCCAAAAATACAGTACGAAGAAATCTTTAAAAGCAAAGTACGAGTGCGTCATTCGATTCCACACGCCTCCGAGCTCATTTTCCTGAAATGATTAGTGAGGGATGAGTATACATAGTACACTCAATGTGGGACATATGCTATGATTATCCAAACTGATATAACCGCTTGACAAATGTAATAATTCACATGACGTTACCACAAAGGCAACCTATGACATCACCACAAAGGCGGAAAATGATAAGTTGTGCACAACCGTGAGGTTAAAATGAAGGATAATTATAAAGTCAATCCAAGAACATACGAAATGTTTAAATGAAGGATGACTAAATAATAAATCCAAGAACACTCACAAGAGGTTAAAAATGAAGGATAACTAGATAGCCAATCCAAGAATATTGAAATGTTAAAATGAAGGATGACCACTAGTAAATCCAAGAACCATCTCATAATGAACATAAAATAATACATGTCTATAATCATATCAATAAGGATAATCATAAATCAACAGCATAAGTTAGAGTCCACACACCTTGATTCCATTGCAAATGACTTGAACAATAATAAGATAATTTAATATCTTAATCGCCCACACCTAAATATATTCAATACAAATACGAATTTATAAATAACTATTCATACAAATAAAATGCATGATAATTCCATAAGCTATATAGTATTTTCTGATCGAAAATTTCCTAAATACTATCATAGCTGTCGTGCCAATAAGCCCCAAAAACTCGAATCAGATCCTAAATAATTTATACAAATAAAACTATATCTATTGTGCTAATAGGATCAGTTTCGACCTACTTTCCTTTATCTATACGTTTGAGGGACAAAACATACTCTAAAAATTCTAATATTTAACACGTATCTAGGGGACATACGTAGAAATGTCATATCAAAATTTCATGTTATATGGATAAATGAAGACTTCAGAAAATACAGAATACTATCCCCAAAAATCCAAATACGAAAACTGCATCCTCCAACTGAACACCCGAACATTTGCATTAAACTGATTTTGTACGAATACATTAAAAATACAAAATAAATATTTTGACGAACCTCTACGAGTGTAGAATATTTAGGAAAAAGAATCAAGTCAAAAACATTTTTGTGGAGTGAGATATAGATGTTTTTCTAAACTCTATCCAGAAAGCATTGTTCTTCGGCAGCATAAAAGTAGAAATTCAAAAAAAATATAAATACTTGGCCAAAAATCATGAAACTTTGCATAGACGTAACAGACATCTTAAAATTCATCTCTAAAATTTTTCTTGAATTTTTCAATTAACAAACGATCATGAATTCGGCCCTGGAACTCACGGCAGAACCTAAATAGCATAACAAAGAAACTTAAAACATTTCTTGATGCTTGCATCTCTATCTACACATGCAATTTAATGAAAACACAATTGTACCTGTAGTTTGACTCCTAGAATGGAAGAGTGTAAGATGAAAACCTTGGTTGGATGCTTGAAGATGATATGAGAAAGATGAAGAAGATTGAAGAAGAAAGAAGAAGCAAAGGAGAAAAAAAAAACGTTTGTCCCCTACTAAAAGAAAAATAAATATTTGTCCCCCATTAAAAGAAAAAATAAATGAGACGTTACAAATATAATTATCATATACTACTCCCTCCGATCCGCTTGACTTATTTTGTTTTCCTTTTTGGTTTATCCAACTTGATTTTTCTTGTTTCCTAAAAAGGAAAATAATTACTACACAAACTCTTATTTTTTCTTTGTGGGGCCTAATTTTTTTTCACACAATCACCCACTCTTCTTAATCTCCGTGCCGAAAAGAACAAGACAAGTCGGGCTGGACGGAGGGAGTATATATTAAAATTAAATATTATCAGATTACCATCACTAAATTACTCATTATTATTGTTAGTGCGTCAATTTATTTATATGTCCGTGTACATAAACAATTTATTTTTATAAATCATATTCAGTTGAGTAAGTAGTATATATAATACAAGATTCAATTAAAAGCCCTAAGTGAGAATATTATTATAATACAAGATTCAATTAAAAGCCCTAAGTGAGAGAATATTATTATAAGCATAAAGGGTAAGATTGGAATAACATAAATTTTATGAGGACAAAAATGTCCATAAAAATAATAACATATTTCAGCTGGCAGCTTCAGCTGCCGCAGATTCTCTACTTCTCTACTATTGCTGTTGGTAGTGAAGCTGCAGCTTTCAGTTTTCATTTACAAACACTAAAACCCAACTTTCAACTAAAATTGATGGTAGAGAAGTTATTGCAAACACCCCTTAAATAAGATGTTTCGATTCGTTCTGTGTATCAAAATCAAAATTTTAGAATCATATTTAAGAAGTTTGATCGACTTTGTCCTCTAACCCATGCCATGTTACATTCTAAATCTTGAACGAATGATCCCAAATCCAAGTTTAATACCAAGATGCGAACTAAATGACAACTATAAAAGATAGACCACTTCTACTTTATCTTAAGTTGTCATTAGTTGGAAAAGACAAAAAAAAACTTAGACAAATGGTCCATTATTAATATCTTTGGGATACAAATAATGAACTTAGGGACCACTTTCTCTGCCTTCATATGTTTTCAAAGGCAGGCAAGTTCCAAGCTATCTACTTCCTCCGTCTCAGGAAAATTCTTATCTCACTTTCCTTTTAACTGTATTGTTATTTTTATATTATTTCTTAAAATAGTAAACTATTATAAATATTTTATTTGATAGTCCTACATTTTTACACATAACTATGAACTATTCTAAAATACTGCGCCCAAAAGAAATAAGATTAGAATGGTGGGACGGAGAGTATTTCATAACATATGATAAAAAAATCCTTGATATATATCATCATATCTTCCAAACAATGCATATATTGGATTCAACATCATACCAAGTGACATATAGTAAGCCAATTTCATAACATATACATAATGACAATCAAGCAAGCCTATCTTGCATCTTCTAAACTTCCGAATAATAGTACTCAA